>KK115837.1:464158-497646 GCA_000611955.2 Stegodyphus mimosarum | reverse complement strand
TCTATGCTAATCTAAAAATAATCAAGGAAAGCTGCATAAATAAATTTCCTTTATTAATTTATGTATTATATTTTATGTATTATTATTATTTCCTGTATTATATTTATAGAAATTAAATAATGAAGAATCTGTATGAATTTATATATGTTTCTTGCATTATGAAAAAACAACGATATCTAGAACTAGCCACTTTTAAATAACGTATCCGAATATGGGCACTTGGAAGCCAAAATCCTGAATTTCGAACTTGTACGTATTTCATATTTTTTTAGATTCCAACGAATTTTTTACTAAGAAACGCAACGATTTCAAAGCAAGCAGTCGCAACACACTGTAAGAAGTAAAATATGTTTATTTACAGCACGTGAGACTGTCTATCAGAAATTCTAAAGATATGCTGTTTTTAAATGTTTTTATCCCAAAGGGGATTTAGCCCAAATGCTCTCTAAACGTGTATCTATGTGTAAGTAAAAAACAAAAATACCCTCTGGACGTAATGTAAAATCTCAAAGCTCTCAGATTGTTTTGTATTTAAATAAGATTATGTTCCCCGCAATCAACGCAAAATCATTTTCTATAGATTTTACATGCAGAATGATACTTTTGTAGTCTGTTCTATGTAAAATAACATTATTCCTTTTCAGCAGAACCTTTTGTTTTGTATTATTGCAAGTTTCTAAACAAAATTTAGCAATCATATTTTTTTTAAATTTCCTTTCAATTTCATATATAAAACACCTTTTATGGCATTTTTTCAATTACCTCATTTCCAACTGAACACCAGAAGTTTGCTATATGCTGTTTCGTATTATCATGCAAATCAACGCATTCACACATCGACAGTTACTTGAGAATAGTAAAAATATAACATAAAGAATGAATCAAATTTTAAAATGAAGTTCAAAGGAAAAATAAAAGAAATAGAATGCCTGCTATTAATGATTTAGAAGAATCTGCAACATTTCGAGAATATACGTGTACCCCTTAATTTTGGGCGCTTTAAAAAACAATATATAAATGCAATAAACTGGTGTATCAGAATGCATTTTCTTCTAGAGATTATCAGAAGCTTTTTTGTATGAAATGAATTTTGATTCAAATTTTCAAGAAAAGATAGCTGTGTAATGTTAATATTACAAATAATTTTAAATTTAAATTCTTTAAAAGAAGACAAGCAGTTCAAATTTATAATGAATTATTGTATTATTAGTAATATTATGCAATAAAATGAATTTTGTGCACCCAAAGCTGGTTTTGTGCGAGAGATAGAAACTGCATAACAAAAAAAGCATAAAAGTCCAACATAGGAACAAATTCAAAACGTCACGATATAACTAGAAACTTTAAATACTGTCGGTCACCTATTTACTGTGCATCCCGGCGATGAAACTCGAGAATTCAGGGAATGCTAAAAAATGAAACTAAGTGTTAGAAAAACGAAAGAGTCCGCTATAATGCTACCTCATATTAAATCAGTTTGACATTTTTAGTAATGCAATGTAGTCGATGATTAGTTTCTGCGACGATAGTTGTGTGACTAACTGCCTATATATGTCGCGGTAACCAGACATACAAGATCGAAGCTCATTCTTGAATTTTAAGGCTCATTTAGAATAAGGATCGATTAGCAAAGAAAGGATGTAGATCGGGTGGTCCGTCAATTGGTTTTAAATTGCATGTTTCTTTGATACTACCAGCCGTCCATTGCTTTCTTTTTAAATTACATTTCTATTGCCCTTTTGTTCACTTTACGTATTTTGATGGACCCTCTTCTTATATAATAAGTCGCATTAGAAACACACAAAACAAAGAGCCTATAAAAACGGATTTGAATGTATTGTACTACGTTTACTACTTATAATGCGATACAAATAGGACCTGCTAGAGATGAAAATGTGAGTTAAAATTAATTCTTGCTAATAAAATAAGCCTCTGTAATACGATTTTTTATAGACCTCACTATGATGCCCTTGATGGTAAATCGCTTGCTTGTTAATTGAAAAAGTATCCAAATTTATGGGACACCCTATAGTTTAATTTTTTAAATGAAATCCGCATATAGATGTTGCTTTGGAACCTGATTTCATCGCGTACGGGGAAAAAGGTGTTAAGAAAAATCAGTTTAAATCATTGTCTTAGAATCTTGATAAAATTACCTATTGACCAGATTTGCAACTTAGATAGATTTGAAAAAACTTTAAAATAACAATAGATATAAATGCAGAAGAAAAGTGAAAGACCAAAAAACAATAACCGAAGTACGTTTTCTTGACTGTGGATGATAAAAACGCAGATAAATTAAATTGATGATTAATCTTTGGAATTTGAAAAAGAGATTTAACGAGCACAAAAATGTGTTATCTGAGTACATGTTTCAAGAGATTTATTTATTAACCCATGAGGACGTTACCCCGTATTCCTGAAACGAAATTTTACGCAGCCCTTTACAAACGGCTGAATCACTTTTCATATCGTTGCCATCAAATATCATCGCTTTGCATTATTCTTAAAGAAATTAAATATTAAAGAATTTGCATGTTTGTACGTATGTTCCTTCCACTGTGGAAAAGCAGTAACTAGAACCATCAAATTTTGAATAATATAGTCTTCTACTCGAACTTAGGCACTTGGAAGCCTGAATTTTGACTTCCGAATTTTATATTTTCTATTTTCTAAAACTTTGATGAATTTTTGGTTAACATAATTGAACGATTTGAAAGCAAGCAATAGCAACACTGCACGCAGTAAAGCACTTTTATCTCCACCGCAGGAGACTGTCTATTGGAAATTCTGAAGATATGCTATGTTTTAATGTTTTGTGTTTTGCTGTTGAATAAAATTTTATGTGACTTAAGTTCGAAGCACATGTTATTTATTAAATGAAATAAACACACAAAACATTAATAATAAAAAGACAAAAATAATAGAACCAAGCCATCTTATTAAGGGAATTGAACATTGATATGATAAAATGAGAAAAAATTGAAAAAATTTAAAAATATATGCCAAAACTTAATACTGCATCGGAAATTCTAAGCATATGCTGCTACGTTCTTTCTAAAGTTTTTCTAATTTTGCTATTGAATTGTATATGGTAGAAATGCGAATAAAATCATGCTTAATAATGAAGCTAAAAAGAGAAAAAAAGGAAATGGAATAGCCGGAGTGACTGCAACAGCAGAGTGGTAGACTACGAGCTCAGCAAGAGCGTAAAAACCATAACAAATCCTTTTGGGCGATCGATAGAATTTGAACACTTTCAGATTTTTAGTCCAAAAGGGCTTTGTCCCTGAAGGACTATTGTTTTCGTTTTGCGATTTTGTATCGGAAGCATTAAAAGTCTGAATTACGTTGCAAATTGTTGCCACCAAATCTCGCAGCGCTGTATTATATTTAAAGAAATTAAATAATGAAGAATCTGCATAAATGTATAATATTTCTCCAAATGTGATAAAGCAACGGTACCTATTTTAAGTAACGTACGTTTCCACATGAATATGCGCATCTGGAAGCCCAAATTTGGAATTCGGAATTTGTTTTATTATCTGTTTCATATTTTGTAAAACTTTAACGTATTTTTGACGAACAAACTCAAACGATTTAAAAACGAGCAATGGCAACACTCTAAGGAGGAAAAAAAACCTTTTTATATAAAGAGCGCGGAACTGTGTATCGGAAATTCTAAAGATATACTCATTTAAAATTTATTTTGCGATATTTCTGTTGAACTGAATTTTATTGTTTAGGGGCGAAGAGAATAGTGGTAGCACATTAATTTTTAAATTAATTTAACAAATTTAACAAATTAATTTAACAAATAGAGGTAGCACATAAAACGTTAAGAAACGCGCCTTTGGACGTAATTTAAAATCTGAAACCTTTCAGATTTTGATTTTATTTTTAGCACCACAGGTGCTATTAGTCTTGAAACTCACTTTTTATCTGTATCACTTCTATGTACCCGAATCTTCGTTTTTTTCAAATTTTTGCCAGCAAATGTTATCACCATGTACTATTTAAAAAATAATTAAGAATCAGTATGTATGTCTCTTGCATTGTGGGAGAATGGCTGCACCTAGGGCGATGTAAGTTTTCATAAACATAGTCCTTCACTCAAGCATGTGCGCCTTAGAGCCAGAATTTTGAATTTCGAATTTTTTTATTTATCTCATATTTTGCACAAAATCAATGAGTTTCGAAATTTAATTTTTCGGTTAACAAACTGAGCGATTTGAAGTCAAGAAGTTGCAACACTGATCGGAATTAAACACTTTTGTTTCCTGTGCGCCAGACTGTTATCATTCGTTAAAATGCAAAATATTTATCTTTCAGTTTATTTCCACAAATACGGTAGATTACTTTCAATTAATTGCCTTTGCCTGACGTAGAATACTTATTATCTTCACACAAGAGCGTCACCATTCAGTAAAGTGAAATGTATTTAAATTTCAAATTCAATCTTTCTGCTACAAATGTGCCTTAAGTACAGTTTCATAAACAATGTAATGCACATTATAAAATGTATAGTATAATGGATATGGGAAGTAGTGTGTTAACATGCGATGTAATCAGGAACTTGTTTAATTCTGAATGCAAAAATATCTGATATTTTGCCCTTGTATGACCATGTACTGTCTTGATTTCGGAATGTAGCTTTAAATAGCTGCAGGATCCCGACGATACCCGATTAGTCTATGCAAGACGCCCGGATGTCTAAACCTGCTTTCACCTGTCACCCTTTACTGAGTAGCAGACTAAGTGAATAAAAAGGAATAAACGTTGTTTTTGAAATTATTTTTTCTACTTTCTGATTCTATTAATTTAAATAAATTTCCTTTAAATGATGAGTTGTTTAATTCGAAACATAAGTATTTTTACGAAATACGTTGGGCTCTATGATGAATCTTTTAGGCTTCAGGTCGCTAAAGCGGTTAATTTTGAAAGAAATAATATAGCAAATATAAAAAAATGATGGCAAACTCTATCTGTAATTCTGGAAGTATGTTGTTTTAGATATTTTGTAATTTTGCTCTTGAATTTTATAAGTTCGAAGAAAACGATATAGCTGAAAAGATCGAACAGATTATGTTACCAGAAGTGAGTCCAAGAGCATATCGGTAACCTGCGACGCTCAGCGAAAGCATAAAAAAACTTTAACAAATCCTCTGGTGCGATGTTAAAATCTGAATCTTTTCAGAATTTCTTTCTTTCTTTTTTTAAAAAAAATTCTTCTTTTAAAAACAATTTTTTAATGTGTAAGGTAATTTATGATTTCCATCGCCGTTGAAAAGAAAAACTGGAGGAATAATTATATATCATTGCAAAATCATTATGAGAACTGATTTTCGTATTTCTTACTACTACTAGCAAAAGCATATTTTATTGCAGCTGAGCGATTACTTGACACAGAATCCTTGTCTTCTTCAGATTGTAACTATTTTATGATTCAGCGCATAGAGAAAACTATTTTATTTCCATATACATGTTCCATACATTGTGAGAGAAATGCTTTCCAGCTATTCAAAATCTGCTATACTCGTATACAGTTACGTTAATTTTAATGAAAAAAATCTGATGGGACGCCATATGACTTCCTCTTAGAGGTTATTAAATTATACACATTTTTTGCTGCATTTCATTTCATTTTATTTTCTCGATTTATTCTTATAGAATTAACTAATCCCTGAAGGCAAACTGAAAATGACATAAAAATTTACAAGTTTTGAAATTAAATGTTCCGGTTAATTTTGGACGTACGATAGTCAAACTTCTTTATTTTTCCATAACGAGTATAAAAATTTCCCAAATATTAGTATAGGAACCGGAAGAAACTTAAAAGTCATATTTCGTTCTTTGTCGAATTTTTTATCATTTGACATTGGCAAAACATAAATATGTTCGTCACTTCAAACTTCTGTAAGGATGTGACTATGGCCAACGATTGTGAAAATAAAGGTTAGGTATGGACTTTGAGGACGAGTAAGGGTGTGGGTATATGTATATACATTTGGTGCTCCTCATTGCAATAAAAAAAGAGGCAAACAACTAGATGTCATAGCAGTCTCATACATAAAATTTTAAGGCTCTGCGGCTGATCGATTTTCAGTTATGCGAGATAAATAAATACGTTACAATGCAGGAAAAACAAAACAAAAAACTGCAAGGTTTCAGAGTTTAAATTACGTCCAGAGGGGGATTTTTAACGTTTCGTGTATTACCTTCATTTATTCAATATTACACTCACGTTTGTGAAAATTGCAACACCATGAAGAACTTACGCGAGTGAGCTGAAATTTTCAGGAAATGCAAAGTAGCGCATGATATGCAAATGATTAGAATTGCAAATCCGTAGCGCATGCGTATGCTGAGCAGCGCCCTCTGAACGGCTGATGGATCCGAATAAATAGACGGCTGTAGCGAGGCGTGTATGGTTATCGGTGGTTATCTGCTAGTGGTAAACGTTAACTCAATCTGTACTTATGCCTCGTCGACGAAAGAGAGCGAGATTTGAACAACTTACAGAGTTTGAATGAGGGGGAATCATCGGCCTTCGTGAAGCTGGATTGTCGTATCGTGCAGTAGCCTCTCGTGTGCAGCGTAACAGCAGCACAGTGATGCGCGTTTGGAAGCAGTGGACGGACGAGTGTCGGACAACTCGGAAATCCGGGAGTGGACCCCGAAATGTGACGTCAGCTCGCGATGATAGACACCTGGTCCGCATGGCGCGGACGGACCGTACAGCTTCCTCTAGACAATTGGCAGCACTGTGGTCAATAGCTACAGGTGTTTCATTGTGTGCTTCATCAATTCGTAGACGTCTGCTGCAGTGTGGACTGCGCGCACGGACTCCTTTATACAGGATCCCCCTAACGCACGACCATCGCCGCCTGCGGCTACAATGGGCCAATCAGCATAGAGACTGGCGTGCTGATTGGCAGCATGTCGTGTTTTCTGACGAATCCCGCTTTAATTTGTGGTACCATGATGGCCGCATTCGTGTCAGACGCTATGCCGGTGAACGCCACCTTCCGGAGTGCATTATCGAACGCCACAGTGGACGAACACCCGGAGTTATGGTCTGGGGCGCCATAGCATATCATAGACGATCTCAATTGCTACGAATTGTGGGCAATCTGAACAGCAACCGGTATATCCGTGAAGTTCTACAGCCCGAAGCTGTTCCCTTCCTTCAAAGCTTGCCAGGCGCTGTATTTCAACAGGACAATGCCCGCCCTCATACTGCTCGGATTGTTAAATCCTTCTTTGCAGCGCAGCAGGTACAGCTTCTTCCTTGGCCTGCGTGTTCCCCGGATATGTCGCCAATTGAACATGTGTGGGATGTCATTGGTCGGCGTCTTGCTCGTGATCCTCGTCCTGTTGCGTCTGCAGACGAACTTTGGGTACGCGTACAAACGATATGGAATGCTCTTCCTCAGTCAGACATTCAAACTTTGTTTGACTCCATGCCACGTTGTGTAGCAGCACTTATTGCGGCGCGTGGTGGCCACACAAAATACTGATTCTGATCTCTTGTTCTTGTTTGTTTGCTTTGAACATTTAATCATTTATTTGTACCACTACCACTCAACTGTGTATTAAATTGCATTCAATTATGACGATTCCTTCTTGGTGTTGCAATTTTCACAAACGTGAGTGTATGTTCTTCGCACTTAAACTATAAAATTCACTTCAACAACAATATCGCAAAATAATTTTAAAATGAATATATCTTTAGAATTTCTGATACACAGTTCCGCGCTCTTTGTATAAAAAGTTTTTTTTCCTCCGTAGAGTGTTGCCATTGCTCGCTTATAAATCGTTCGAGTTTGTTCATCAAAAATTTATTAAAATTTTACAAAATATGAAATGGATAATAAAACAAATTCCAAATTCGAGCTTTCAGATGCGCATATTCGGGTAGAAACGTACGTTATTCAAAATTGGATGGCTCTAGGTACCGTTGTTTTATCACATTTGGAGAAATATACATACATTTATGCAGATTCTTCATTATTTAATTTCTTTAAATATAATACAGGGCTGCAATATTTTGTGGCAACAGTTTAAAAAGTGATACAGACTTTTAATGTTTCCGACACAAAATCGCAAAACGAAAACAAAGTTCTTCAGGAACAAAGCCACTTTGGACTAATAAAGGACACTTCTATATCTCCCACTCAACTGGGCCAATTTACGAACTTCAACTTGCGTTTTTCATATCTCGAAAGCGCGACTAAGGAAATGTATTAGATTTATGCCACTCAACATACGCTAAACTGCCAAGTTTTGTAAAAATCGCACGAGTACGAAAAATTAGCTTTCAAACCTTTAGCTCCTCAATGTTAATTGAGTTTGGTATATATTTATTAATATCTCCTTTTTCATTAGACTTATTTGATTCTTCCAATCACATTTCGAAATTTAGGTTCATTTCAAATAAAATTCGCCCATTTTTATGATTTATTTTTAAAATTTGTATTTTTAAATAATTTTCATAAACTTTTCGAAAAACATTTTGAATTATAATCTATAAAATATTTACCATCATCTTAAAGTAGATGCATTTCTAAGCATGCCTGCAAAAAATTAGAATTTTTATTCAAAATTTCCGAAGATATACGTGAGTTTATATATTTTGGCGCGTTTTGAAATTTGGCATATTTGTTGAAAGCAATAATAACACCAAACGTGGTTTAGGCGCTAATTTTAAAATTATTTGAAAGGAGGAACGATGACATTTTTCCGCTCATGCACGATGTGAAAAGCTGAGAGCAATGTGACTTTTTTCCCGGTCCTGCACAATGGAAGGGAAAGGAAAATGGGTTGTCGTATATTAAGAAGTTAGCCAAGTGAATTATTCTTTATTATGACGCAAACTGAAAAATATGCCAAGATAAATTTGTTCATTTCTCGGTAAATGTCGCATCAAATTTTACAAAACTTAATATTTAGGGATAATTTTAATCGTAAAATCGAAATATGGAAAAAAGGTGGTATGTTATTTCAGACAAGGTGCAATTTTCTGTCACAATACCTATGTTAGAACAATACTATATATAAATCTGATATGTATCCTAAGTCGCGCTTTCGAGACATGAAAAACGCAATTTGAATTTCGTCAATCGCCCCAGTAGAACGGGAGATATAGAACTGTTCTTTTTTTTACGATACAGACGTCATTGAAAATATGAATATGACGTCTGTATAAAAATCACTTTTGAGTTCTATTTTTAGTCCATTTTGGATAAAAACGAGTCTGTTATTCTGTCAAGTACCAAATGGCAGCCAACAAATTGTCTAATGGATTCGGGAACGGTCAAAACGGTATTACCCCTGAAATATGATGTCTGCAAATTTTCAAAATTACAATATTTGCTTTACTTTTTAGAAGGAAGCAGACAAAACTTATATCCTGAAAACTTCGAATTACAGTGTGAAAGAATAGATTTTACCAAGAAATAAGTGAAAATAATAAATAATTTTACTTACTGATAAAACTAAACTTTTACTGTTAATAAAATTAAAACCGATAAAAATTCAAATCTAAAGATCTTTTTGAAATATAAAATGGTACAATAAGAATATCGAAATGTCAAAAATATATTACAGTTTGAAACGATGAGGAAGTTTAAAATATACACAGTATTTATTCACGTCCCTCTTTTTTGTACTGATTTTACCGTGTGAAAATCGATAGGGGAAAATTATGCTAATAATTTAATTTTCGAAGGACGCGTGTAGGTAAGTGCATAACAAATGAAACGTATGCATGGATAAACTATTCGTAACTATCACAATATTATTTTATAAAAGATATTTCCATTCCAGTAAGAATTTGAGTAACATTTTCTAAAAATATATCTAAAAATTACCCCAAAAGATATTTATAACTTTATCTAAAAAGCTATCTAAAACCATCTAAAAAGATATCTATAAGATATCATTTCTAATTCCCTGTGTTCTGTATCTCGTTCGTTGTTATTGCTGTCCACAGCAACTCCCTAGGCCTCAAATCACTTAACGCTGCTGAACTGTTATCTGTGTCTTTTGCTACAACCAACACGTCGTCAAAATCATCACCGTTGTCATCGTCTTTGTTTAGTCTGCCTTGCCATATGCGAAGTTCTTCATACCCATTAAGAGCATTCAGTATTACCGTTTTATTGAAAATCTTCATTATTGCTTCAGGAATCAGAGCCTACGCACCCGAAATCCCTGAGGAAATCAATTAGTAAGATGTAAACTACAACTACGCGGATGAATTCATCTTTAAATTTAGGACAGTGAACTTTCTGAACGTATTGAGGAAATTGAAATTAAATGAATACTTAAAAAACGTGTAAACTTTGTGCTAAAATGTTGAAGAGACAATTTCGTGCGGGCGAAAAGTACGTGAATAAAATGAGTTATCTTAAGAGTAGTTTAGAAATGTACGTTAGAGTATATAAAATAAAAGTAGCTTGTGTATATCAGGGCAGCTTACAAAATATATATCACTAAAAATTTCACCATCATTATTAGGGCTTTCTTTGGATGCTAACGACCGCATGTAAAAAATGTAGAGTTTGACAATTTGCAGTTCACGTACTTTAGGATATTAGAAATCTATTATTTTATTTATTTTAATAATGGTATAAAATACACTTATTATAAAAATATAGTTAAAAATTACTTTTTAAAGAACTGACTTAAGCTGATCAGACATAAATGGTAAATCATTTAAAAATGAGTTATTAAAATGTATGAAAGAACGTCACTTAAAAGTATGGCGTTAAAAAGAGCTCACACAAGATAAGCAATGATTGTTGTGATTATCTTTGGTTTTAAAAGTTTCAGTAATATTAATCTGCAGTTCTGTGTTTGTGTTTTGTTGACGACTTAAGCTATTAATGCTCACAAAAGCTATTTAGTACTGTAAGGTATATCCTAAGCTTATAACAATTATTTTTAGTTTAATTCCCTTTTAATCTGTGTTAGAGCTTCCGCTTACAATTCCTTACCAGAATGAGTTTTTAGAATAGCGTTCAATGCAAATGATTAGAAGAGAGTATTTAAGTCGAAGTTTTACTGACTTCGACAGAGAGAATTAGGATTTCTCAATAGCGCGTGTTTGCCTTTGGGCTACGTCTTTCTAACTGTTACTTACTATGCTCGGCGGTATTAAGTGCCTTTTGATAGTTCGCTGGCTAGTTTAATACTACTGGCCATCTAGTTTAGAACTGTGTTAGATTCTGCTAAATCTCGTTAGTTAGTCATTAGCTAAGTTCTTAGTTCTCACACTTTTAAATTTAAGCCGAAGTGGAGGCTTTGCCCTGAGAAAGGGGCCTTCTGTGAATCTTTATTTTGAGCAATACTGGCTAATTAACCCTTCTTGTGTTTACGTTTCTGTTCTTGAACTTAAGCGATTATTCGCTCAGCTATTCACTAGTTCCTCAACATTTAAATAATAGAGATGAAAGTGAGGAACCTCACAGTATTAACAATTGTCCAGAACGATTTTTCTGCCTGCTTGAACACTAATAGAAAAATAGGTATCCTTGCTCTCACTTACGTCTACGCTACAGGTGTACATTTTCCAATCAGCTATCATCATCTGGACATCCATCAGCAGCGTCGTTGCATTTATATATTAGTAGAAATTTATCCTAATTTTTAACAATTTAAGTTAGTGTCAAGGCATGCTGTAAATATCGTCAGCGCAAAGGACGGAACATAATTCTTCAATAAAATTTGTTGCCCATTTCCCTAGGGCAATATGATGATGATAGGGATATTAAAAAGACACGAAATACGATGCACGCGATATAGCGAGAGTGAAAGAATGCATTGTTGGGAGTTTTCTGACAATTGCAGAGGAAAAAGGAAGATATTTTCGCGTGCCGAAGTCATCGCTTCCGCTGATTCAGAAGATGCAGCTCTTGCAAATTCATCACTTCTCCTCTTTTTCCCCAAATCGCAGTCAATTGCAAAATATTCACGACATATTCCTCTGCATCAGAAAGAAAGCACGAAGTACGCTCATGAAGTCAGAACTAAAAAATATGTAATAGGAAAGGCATGAAATATCTTGACTGAAAAAACATGAAAATATATGCTTTTCTTTGTGATCCAGAACGCAAATATGACAGCACGAAAAATGATTGTCATCGAATTTTCTTTCTCTCCTTACATAAAAGAAAGTTTAAAAAATTTCAGAAATTTCCGATTTAGAAAATTCTACACTTACTGAGAAAAATAAAGAAAACGTCCAAAAAGCCAGTCCAATCGCCATTATCTAACACATTTAATTAACCAAAAGCCCGCATGAAGTCGAAGGATTAGGCAATTCAACACTGGTAGTTTAATCCGGAATTTATTTCCAGAGGATGATTTTCCTGGATGGATGTTTTCGTGGCTTTCTCCACGTATAATGCACATAGGAACACGTTTCTCTCAGAAAATCCTTCTAAAAGACATGCCTGCTCTCCTTAGCAGCCAGACCTTGTATGGTTAGGTGAAAAAATTAACCTAGCCTAATCTAACCTTTATTGTTCAGCTGAAACTGAAATACGAAAAAGATCAATTTTAGAAGTAACGGGATTTTGCGCCATCCACTTATGAGTGGCAATATCACTTTTCAGATTGTTGCCACCCAACATTATCGCCCTATAATTGTATTAATATTTTTAAATCAACTAAATAATAAAGAATTATTTTAAAATTAAATAATGAAGAATCTGCATGTGTGCATGTATGTTCCTCACATTATGAATAAACGACGGTACCTAAAGCCATCAAATTTTGATTAACATAGAAACAGAACATGTACGTCTGGAAGACGAACTTTATATCTCATATTTTGTAAACCTTTAATGATGTATTTGTTAATGAACTCAACGATTTGAAAGCGAGCAGTAGCAACAGTGCACGGAATAAAAGATTTGTATCTTCAGTGCGCGAGTCTGTACATCAAAAAATCTAAATATACGCTGTGTTTGTAAATATTTTGCGATTTTGCAGTTTAATTGAATATTTTATGTGGCGTTAAGTGCGAAGTGCGTGCTTTTTAATGAAAGTTAACACACGTTTTAACCTTAATAATAAAAAGATGAAAAAATGTTTCTCAAACCATCTTACTAAGAAAACTGAGCATTGATATGATGAAATGAGAAAAGACTGAAAAAACAATTTAAAAATTAAAAATATGAAAGCTTCTAGATTTTATATTAGGCCCAAAGGAGCATTTTTTTATTTACACACATCTACACCTTTCGAAAGCATTTGGGCTAAAAATATTTAAAAACAGCATATCTTTAGAATTTCTCTAATAGACAGTCTCGCGCACTGGAGATACAAATATTTTTTTTTCTGAAGAGTGTTACCATTGCTCGTTTTGAAATCGTTGAGTTTGTTATTCAAAAATTCATTAACGTTTTACAAAATAGGAAATAGACAATAAAACAAATTCCAAATTCTTGTTTCCAGGTGCTCATAGTCGGGTGGAGGTTTACGTTATTCAGAATTTGATGGCTCTAGGTATACTGCTTTTTTTACGGTGCGCGAAACATCTATACATTAATGCAGAGTTTTCATTACTTAATTTCTTTAAATATAATACAGGGCGATAATATTTAGTGGCCACAATTTGAAACATGATACAAAGCTTTTAATGATTCAACGCAATATACCATTTCGAGATTTTATAGCCCTTCTGAGCTAACGTCTTTTGGGCTGAAAATAGAGAATGTATGCGAACACTTAACACTGAATCAGGAATTCTAAACATAGGCTGCTATGCAGCTTTTAAAATTTTTGTAATTTTGCTATTGAATTGTGCATGGCGTAAGTGAGAACAAAATGATGCATAATAATAAAGATAAAACGATAAAAAGAAATAGATTAGCAGGAGAGAATACAACAGCTGTTCGATGTCGGTGCAAAACACCGACACCGAACAGCACCGACACCAGATAACCGACACCGACTTCAGATAACATTTCTTAAAACTTTCGTAAAATCATTTTATTCAATAAACAAGTATTAAATATTTTCTTACTAATTATCTTGGGCCAGGTTAAGTAGTTTGTGGGAACAAGTTGAGTAGTCTGGGTAGGTGTGTGTAATCTCCAATTATGTTAACTATATTATTAATTTAATTTTATCTTATGCTAATTTAAATACCCATAAGCAGTGGCATGTCGCACAAGTTCCATTTATTTAAGTGTTAATTAAAAAAAGGTTATTTGAAACTTCTTTGTAATTTGTTTCAGACTAAAGCGATAACTGCTTCTAGTCTAGTATAGTCTTCAGAATATTAACACAAGCTTTACAGCCTACATCATTGGCGCATGTTTTTCATTCACACCGGTTGATAAGAGTTTCTACCGAGCGAAGTCTAAGATCTGTAATTTATTTCCTACAAGTATAACAAATAACATATTTTCCATAGTGGTATTTTCCGAAGCGAAAAAATATCTTTGATTTAAATTTCTAACGTGCTGTCGATCAAATTTAGAAATTTACAATCAAAATGCACGAATTAATTTAAATTTCTCTAATTTAAAATGCACTCGATTTGCAGTTTGATCATTTTTCTGAATATTTGCAGCAGTTTATGATTAATAAAAGATACTTATGTTTCGCACTTAGCTGCGAGATAATTTTGTTATTAACGATCTCCAAATACCTTCAGTGAGATTGTGGGGATTTATTTAGTTAGATAAAAGTTGATTTTTAGTTAAAACATCTTTATCTTTAGTCCCGTTTACACCTACGCTTTCCTGTCAAAATACTAATGGGATAGTGCACGTGTATTCAGATTGAAGTAAGAAAGAAATACTATTTAAGCGAAGGTTTTTGAAGGTGATTTTAGAGCGCGTTATGCCTGCTTTAATGCCGCATTGCTATTTTGAATTACTATCGATTTGATTCCGTGACGTTGAGTGCTTCTATGTATTAGGCATGTTCAGCCGGCTTCTACGAGTCAGAGCCTTTCTGCGGGTTAAAGTGTCCTGTGAGCTGTTACGCTAATTTAATTGCATTTAATTTTAAGTTCATTTCACATGTTTGAGTTAAGCCAGAAGTGTTGGCTTTTGTGTAAGCCCAAGTGGGCCATCTGTGCAACTATTTTGATTGAACGAAGGGTTCTTTACACTCTTCTTCTGACTGTTGTGTTGTACTGAGACATGGGAATAATTCCTGATACAGCCTTTTTATAGCTGTTTAGTTTATGCTACCTAAGAGAATGATATTGTATAAGGTATTTTACAATAATAAATTAAAATACCTCATTGAAAAGTAAACTTTAGGATAAAAGGTATATTTTCAGATAATGGGAGCACACCGTTCCGGAAATAATTTTTGAAGAGAACAGACAAATTACAAGCAGCTTTGTTTTAGAAATCTATACCCGAGCACCACTTGTTTTTCATCGGGATCTTTAAACATTCCTTTTAAGTGCTATCCCATTCTATCATAAGAAAAGGAAATCACTATAGTATTATTCTATTTTTCCCTTGCATAATTGCTCTCGAGTAAACATTACAAGAGTTTACTTCCACTATAAAATAGTAAAGCTAAAAACATCTTAAACAGTATTCAGATCCTGCAGAGCTGCTTAATTGGTCATTACTGGGCAACCTTTATTGCTAAAGTTTATACGGCACGTCTCGCGTTAAATTTCTAAACGCTAATTACCCGTTTTCACATGAAAACAGCGTTTATTTCTTAAGCACTCGTCTCGAAATAACTTTAAAATAATTGGAAGATTTTCAAAGTTTTATAATTTTATGCCGTAGCTGTGTCTAAAGGAGCTTCGCAATTGACATAAGATAAGTAAGTAACTTAATAGCATAGGACGAAATTATGGAGCTGTTTTATGTACCATCTTGGGAATCGTACTCGTTTGGATTTAAGGTCAGAAGTGAAAATGAAATCGGGAGTTTTCGACTAATCTGATTATATTTTGAAGAAATATTTAACCGTAACTTTTTCAAATGCATAGAATATTCAAAATATTTAAGTATTTAAACTGCACTGACCGAGTTTCTAAGATATAGAGGTATAACGTTTTTTTATAAGCCGCACTCATACCGCTAATGCTTATTAATTAGACCCAATCAACACGCTTCCAAACATGTACATTTAGTGAAATAAGGATGTAGTATTTTCTTTACATATTATCTTTACGAAAATTATACGAATAAAAAGAAAACTGAAGATATTGTAGATTTTTTATCGTATTTTGCACATGTTAGTTTTACGAAAATTATACGAATCCAAATATACTGAGAAACACTACCAACACCGTAGTATATTTTATTCGTTTCTTTTACGAATATTATACGAATGCCAGAAACCTTGAAAAAATTTATAAATTCAGAATATATATTGAAATTTTTGTATTTCACAACTGTTATTCTTTTGCTTCGAACAAGAAAAACGAATAGTATGCAAAAATGCTTGTATAAAAAGTACTTCGACGTACTACATATGATATTAAGGAGCTGTAAATGAAATGAATAAAAAACTGCTCCGTTTGTCACACTACATGCAATGACCTTCCGTCATTAAAATACTAATTAAAAATCTTTTGCCGCGAAAGTGGCAGTAGCATTAAAACCAGTAATGAAATTGCCTAAACCATGTGTATTGTCGTAAATATTTGTAAACATTTTAATTTTTTTTTCATTGTATCTTTATTTGTAGTAATGTGCATTTTATTATTTATTCATTGTTTTTAGAAAGGTAATCTTGTTTTTCTAATCTAATTTATATCCGCATGTTTTGTATTTAAGTGTTTATATGTTGCACTAAATTGTAGAGTTCTTCGGAATTATCAAAATAGCTCAATCAGAACTTGAAGTATAGGCAATATATTTTCTAAGGAGCATTGGCAACTTTTAACGTGTTCTTGCCAACTTGGCGACTTTCTGGAATACTTGCGAAAATACAGTTTTGAAGCTCTACGACAGATTATTCCAGAAGTTTCCAGAACCCCAGCTGCAAGGTATAAATGCGGGCGGAGAATTAGGGAGTTCAGTAGTGAATCAATTGGGAATCTGCTGTGAGGCTTAGCTCTACTACGAATTAGAGTTTACCCTGAGAGGGATTTGGTTAACTTTATGATTTATTTCATGTGCTAAGGAGGAATTGCTAAATATGTTTCCTTTTAATTATTGAACAAAGGGTTCTTTACACCCTTCTTCTGACTTTTCTGTTGTACTAAGGCGTGGGAATAATTTCCTGATACAGTCTTTTTATAGCTGGTTAGTTTATGCTACCTAAGAGAATGAAACTCTGTAAGGTATTTTTTAATAATAAATTAAAGTACCTCATTGGAAAGTATATTTTATATATAGTGCTATGTTCTTCACTTTTCTCTTGAGTTATTGTTCCAGCCATTTCTATGCTGTGTGCACTATTTATTGTGCCTGTTTTCCTAATGAATATTTAATATCTCCTGCTCGTCTGGGCTTATGATTTAGAGAACATCAACAGTCTCGTAGCTTGCAACAGTAGGATTAATGCTGCTGTAGTAGTGTAACTTCGCACAAAAAAGAGAATGAATTGATTATAGACGTTTCTAATGTCAGAAAAATAGACGATGACTATCTGTATGCTATCATAAACATTTATCATTACAATCAGGTTTTGTCTGTGATACAAACTGTTGGGTTAAGATACAGGTAACAGAATGAGAAAGAAATCCTCAAACGAAGAAACATAATAGATATGCAGTCACTGAGTACTATTAGTCAAAATTACGGTATGAAATAAATAAACTTTCACATTGCAGTATCAGGTAATGTTGATCTTTTCATTAGTTAAAGAAACACTTTACAGGTATGGAGAAAGATGCGCTGCAGAGGACTTTCTAAACAAATTGTCTTCCTTTACCTTACCTTCCTTTACATGAGGGAAGGTATGAAAATCTTTTGCAATCAATCTGCTACGGAGAACGGAGATCGGAAACGAATTATCAATGTTTAATTCGAATCGAATAACAGCGACAAATCCTGGGTGTGGAGAGTCATCATCCACAACCCTTTTAGTTCGGGCGCCACTGTAGAGACATTAGGTTTTTTTTTTTTTGAAGCAGGAGTCATGAAAAATGTGCAACGTCTTCGCCGGGAATCGAACCGCGGACTGGTCATTGTTAAATTTAACTTTTAATTTTAACTTTCTAAGTGATTCATTTTGTTACAATTCTTTACTTTATGGCATGGAATGTTAAGAAAAGATCCGCATTTCGTAAAATAACAGCGACCTCTTCTCCATTCTATGCGAATCATTTTCTTCAAAATAAAAATAACTGCAAAACAGAAGAATCTTTCAAGTGTTCACAAAAATAACATTCCAGCTGAAATCTTAAAGAAAAAAAAAACTCAAATTTAAAAACAAATATGTAAATGAGACGCAAAGAGGAAAATATTTCTTTTTTTTTCTCCCTCCCACAAGCCCTCCCCCCCCCAAAAAAAAGAAAAAAGGGGGAGAAAGAAAGCTCCCACATTTCTTTAACGTCGAAATGGATATTGTACCCTAAGCAATTTTCTTTACACTTCACGGGTTTGAAAAGACCGATGTATAAAAAGACTTTTCACACACACACACGCCCACATATACACAAAAAAAAATTATAAACAAATCCTTTTCATCTTATGTGCTCAACATTTATGAAGCCTCTTATTAAAAGTAATATCTGTCATAAGTTCAACAGGGCTTTCATTGAAACTTCGTATCTAGTGGTAACTGATTGGTTTCTTTTCTTATTACTTCCTCATATGAATGAATGAAAATAAAAGCCACTCTTCCCATTTATAGCTCTTGTTACTAAATTCTTTTAAAACTATGGCTTAATCTAATACTATACAAAGAACGTACACACATTGTAGAGACATTAGGTTATTTCGAAGCAGGAGTCATGAAAAATATGCAAGGCCTTCGCCGGGAATCGAACCACGGACCTCTGAAATACCGGCTCAGTGTGCTGACCATTACACCACGAAGGCACGCTAAGAATGTGGGAGATATACCTTATATACTCCCCTTTTTAAAGGGCGACTAGGGTTTTAGGGGACTTAGTCGCCAAATCCTGGGTGTGGAGAGTCATCATCCACAACCCTTTTAGTTCGGGCGCCACTGTAGAGACATTAGGTTTTTTTTTTTTTGAAGCAGGAGTCATGAAAAATGTGCAACGTCTTCGCCGGGAATCGAACCGCGGACTGGTCATTGTTAAATTTAACTTTTAATTTTAACTTTCTAAGTGATTCATTTTGTTACAATTCTTTACTTTATGGCATGGAATGTTAAGAAAAGATCCGCATTTCGTAAAATAACAGCGACCTCTTCTCCATTCTATGCGAATCATTTTCTTCAAAATAAAAATAACTGCAAAACAGAAGAATCTTTCAAGTGTTCACAAAAATAACATTCCAGCTGAAATCTTAAAGAAAAAAAAAACTCAAATTTAAAAACAAATATGTAAATGAGACGCAAAGAGGAAAATATTTCTTTTTTTTTCTCCCTCCCACAAGCCCTCCCCCCCCCAAAAAAAAGAAAAAAGGGGGAGAAAGAAAGCTCCCACATTTCTTTAACGTCGAAATGGATATTGTACCCTAAGCAATTTTCTTTACACTTCACGGGTTTGAAAAGACCGATGTATAAAAAGACTTTTCACACACACACACGCCCACATATACACAAAAAAAAATTATAAACAAATCCTTTTCATCTTATGTGCTCAACATTTATGAAGCCTCTTATTAAAAGTAATATCTGTCATAAGTTCAACAGGGCTTTCATTGAAACTTCGTATCTAGTGGTAACTGATTGGTTTCTTTTCTTATTACTTCCTCATATGAATGAATGAAAATAAAAGCCACTCTTCCCATTTATAGCTCTTGTTACTAAATTCTTTTAAAACTATGGCTTAATCTAATACTATACAAAGAACGTACACACATTGTAGAGACATTAGGTTATTTCGAAGCAGGAGTCATGAAAAATATGCAAGGCCTTCGCCGGGAATCGAACCACGGACCTCTGAAATACCGGCTCAGTGTGCTGACCATTACACCACGAAGGCACGCTAAGAATGTGGGAGATATACCTTATATACTCCCCTTTTTAAAGGGCGACTAGGGTTTTAGGGGACTTAGTCGCCAAATCCTGGGTGTGGAGAGTCATCATCCACAACCCTTTTAGTTCGGGCGCCACTGTAGAGACATTAGGTTGTTTTTTTTTGAAGCAGGAGTCATGAAAAATGTGCAACACCTTCGCCGGGAATCGAACCGCGGACCTCTGAAATACCGGCTCAGTGTGCTGACCATTACACCACGAAGGCACGCTAAGAATGTGGGAGATATACCTTATAACATCAGTACATTTTATTCTGAAGTTCAAATACTGAACGTATACTTTAACTAAAGGAATTTTAAGAGCAGTTGTTAGTTATTATCTCATAAAAGAAATTTAATTATACTCAGCATCCCTTGAATACATTTCTAATTAAAATAAAGCCAAATTAAGTGACAATGCACCTTTTCTTTTATCTTCTGCCTTGTTAGAGTGCAGTATTTTTTATGTATATAACAAGTGAGCTAGTGAAAAATAAAATAAATTATCAATAATGTTTTTATATAAGGCAAGTAAAATTCATTGATGAGTTGTTGATTTTTTCATTGATGTCTCTTTATAATAAAAATTCCGTTTTCTTGATCTACCAATGAGAACTTTTAATTTCAGGTGACAAAGTCCAGGCTTTTTGCAAACTAAAATACTGTGCCTTCATGCTTAGTTTTCACAATGACTTATTTCAAATGCTTAATTTTAGTCTTCCTCTAAAATAATAATAATAATATTTCTAAAAGCAAAATATCAATAGATTACGAAACTTTTATAAAATCATGCAAAATTTTGAAAAAGTGTATTCTGTTGCCAGGCGACTCATCTCTCAACTCAAAATTTTCTGTGTTTATCCTGTTTGTCAAATAGCAGTTTTTACTTCTTTGTACGAAATAAAGGAAGTATTGTAATTGCCAGACATTTTAGTGTCATATTTCAACGGAAGTAGGATTTTGACCACTTTGGAACCCATTTTGATTATGTTTTAAGTCCGTACGTACGGACAGAATAAAGGACCATTTTCTTCCCCAAAAGAAGTGTGTTGTGTAGATTTATTAAGTATTATTTTACAGTGCTGATTAATTTTATTAATTTACAGTGAATAGTGAAATTTTAATGTTCACGTTTGAGATGTAATTTTTAAATTATACTGTTGTTAAATTATTTCTTTTGATTTGGGTAAAGTGCTTTAAGTTAGCAGAAAAGCTTGTACAGCAATAGCCAGGTTTGCGTTCTCACGGGAGGAGAATTTTGGGGTCAAGGGTCGGCGGCCAGCTGCATTTTTTTCTCCTTATCTTGCGGGGGCGAACATGTGTTTTTCTCGTTCAAAGGCGATCAGCTTAGCGGTGCCGTTTCTTGATAGAATTATGGGAGTACAAAAATTTAGGATTTGTCTGATGAGTCGCAACGTTAATCAATTTACGGTGTAAACATTCCCTTGGTTTTGAGCTTGAAAAATAGGGGCTTGTCACTGTGAAAATATAGGCCTGATTTTTTTAGAATTTTGTTGGGTATTTATTGGTCTGTTTCTAATGGTTAGAAAGGGCTACTGTTTTGTGTAACATTGGTGAATTTTAGCTTTTAATAATTTGAACCAATAGTAATTATAGAGGCGGTCCACTTTTTGAGTGTAGCGAGGTTTTAAATTTGGTCGCTCCCGTGGCGAGGGAGGAGTTTTCATGATTTTGTCAGATTTTTCGAGTCTTTTTTGAGGAGAGAGAGAAAGCCGGGCGGCCCCCGTGGGGCCGTTCGTGGTACGGCTGCGTTTACAGAAAAATTTTTCGTGCGAGAATTGGCCCGAGAACGATGCGGGCTCCCATCGTATCGTCGTCGGCGAATCTTTTGGAGGTCTGCAGCTATGTCCAATTCTCACTGATGTTTTTTCCTTGAGGAAAAAGACCACCAACGGCCGAGCGGTAAAGACACTGAACACTGGTAGTTCGGTCCGAGGTTCGAATCCCGCGAACGGGCTGGCTGCATGAGCGTTTTTGTAGTTTTCCCCATTTGTAACGTGTATACGAGCCAGTTTCCTTTAGAAAGTCCTCCACAAAGGCATCCCTCCCTTTAGGCAGATAGCCCTCGTATGCTTTGCCATAATTGAATAACCTAACCTAACCTTGAGTAAAAATGGGATTTAAAGCTCACGCTGTAGTTCCAGATTTCTGATAAAAATATTAGGAGAAAAACGTCATTCACCTGCAGATTACTGCGACTTGCACTAATCTTCAGTGAGAACATCATCGAAATGTCGGTGGACATTCATGTTAAGTTGGACATCCTTGCATGCAGAAGGACTGTATCCATGAGGAAGGTTTTCCCAACAGTTGAATTGACAAATTGGTGCAGCATTGATGAAGAAAAATTTTTGAACTTCTTTTACGTGCGTTTCATAGACAAATAGGAAGACGAAATCTGGACTGGAATCCTTTCTCCACCGTGAGTTGATTATTTTTCTATTTTATATATAATTCTATATCACTATGTGTCCTCAAACTTGTTGCCCTTAACTGATTTAGGATTTTGCGAAATTGATTATTAGGAAAAAAGCTTCTACTTTAACAAAAACTGATTTAAAATATCTGTATATGTAGTGTGAGTTTAAATGCTTGAGTAACCTTTTAAAATTAATAGAAATTGTAAATTGGTTCATTAAGATTTTGGTAAGATTTGGAAATATTTAAAGAATGAAAAATTGTGTCAGACTACTTAAATATGGTTCAGTGATAATTATGAAATTATTGTGAGGTACATAACTAATAATTTTGGATACAATATTGATCATGGTACAGATTGTCACATGAAAAATTGGGATTAATTTTTAGTAAATTTTTGTAGGGGTAATCTGGCCAGCTATTCTGAATGGATAAGCTTTGTAATATTAAATAAATGTTTTTTATTGATTTACTATTGTACTTTTTTTTGTGTTTCTTTATCTTGTGGTCTACTGTAGGTCACCCATGTGATCCTTTCGGAAAACATGGTTAAACTTCCATTCGAACCTGGGTAGTGGCGTAGAAGAATTTAATGAGGGTTAAAACTATACGATCAGATTTATTAATTTAACTGAACTGGTGTTTTGGCTTCTTAGTGTGTGAGATTTATTTCTCCCTGGTGTTTTGAACTGTTCTGTGTTTTACTTTTAAGTGTTTGTGGCTATGTCTAAGGTTGTATAGAAATTTATGTGTTTACAGGAAGCAAAACTGATTAGTTAGATTTAGTGAGAGATAGTATGTTGATGATTTGTGTCAGTAATGCATTTCACATGATTAATAATCTTTTGTTTTTAACAAAACACCAGGGAGGATATTTTCATTTCTTATTGAATTTAAGAGTTGAGAGTTGATATGATAAAACTTTATTTACCGTGTTGAAGATTTATGAAAATTTAATCTAGCTTAAGGTATTAATTAATTGTTTTTCAGTCACCAGTCTCTTTGCATTGATTTCATAAATTTCAATATATTTTTATGAGAATTTTAGTATTGTGTATTTTTAGTTTGTCACGGCACCAAGAGAAGTTGAGTATGCTGATTAAAATTAAAAATTAATAGAAAACCTGTAAATTTTCTTGATTCAACAAGTGCAAAATGGACTTAAAATTAATTCAAACTGGGTTTTTTCATGACGTCTGTATATACGTACGTACGTATGTATCTTGCCTATCTCACAAGCGATTAGCCGTTAAATGCAGATATTTTATGTGAGACTGCTGTAATATCTAGTTATGCACCTCTCTTTTATATATATACTAGCTTATACTAGCTGGCGTACCCGGCTTTGCTGAGAGAGCTGGTATGAGATTTGCGTCGGAGTTGGAATAAAAGGATAAACTTTAAAATGTAAAGGATAATTTTTTATTTGAAACAGGAAACATATTATTTACAACAACTATTTACAACACTTATTTATAAACAACATTTTTCATTTTGTTATCTGGAGTATATATGTACAAATGTTTCGAATTTCCTACTCGTGAGGAAGCCGCGTATAGTTGACCATAAAAAAAGCAAGAATCTTTGAGGATGCTGCTGCAGTGTTTTAAAATTTGTCGTTGTGCTTTGTTAATTGTACAACGAAATGGTAGTTCAGTAGATATCAGTGGTATGTTGGGGATAATTTGTGTGTGTCTTTTGTCATTTCCAATCATAAGTTTGATGATGTTATTCAATAACTGTTTGACTTCGAGTTTAAAAGTTCTGTACGGAATTTAGCACTTTTTTCAACGTTTACCATCGATTTGTATATTCTCTTTTCACCGGGAAATTATAGCAGGTGAAAGGTGACGGAAGACGGGAACGCCTGGTATTTAACAGTGATAAACAGGCATATGTCCCACGCCTTCCCCTATCCAGAAGCAGCAACTCCCTGGAGCCCCATATGGCTGCATGGGGAGTTTATTGAAATTATGGCATGTCTCCCATTTGTGCGTGAGTTTTAGTTGCAACGATTAACACAACCAGCTAGCAAACTGAAAAATTACGGGTTCGATTCAAGTGTGCAACTAATTTTTCACGTTCGCCACTAAGAAAAACAAGTATTCGAAATTGAAATAAATTGAATAGCGCCACTTTTAAATTGTTGATAATTCTACAACTATTGCATGCGGATTAATTAAAGGCATAAAAAACTTTAATCGGAACATATGCTGGATACGAGGGTTGATATATATATACTGGGTACAGCCGATTTCAGCAAGCATGAGAGGTGCACAGCTAGATGTTATACCAGTTTTATATACAAAGTTTCAACGTTCTACATCTAATTGTTTTGAAGTTATGCTAAATACATACATTACATAGTGAAAAAATTCCTTCTGAGTCCATTTTAAATACATTTTACAATCAGTTTTGGAAAAAAAGAGCTGTTTATTCTGCCCGTACGTACGGGTTTTACGCAAAACAATCGTTCAAACGGATTCATGAAGGGTCAAATTGGATATTTTCGTTGAAATAGGATACCCAAAATTTGTCACGATTACATTACTCCCCTTACTTTGTACAAAGACGTGAAAAGAGCGTACAAAAAATCTGAAAGGTTTCAGATTTTTAGCAATCAGTCAAAAGAGCTCTTTTAAAATTTAACATGATTTATCAGTACAGATTATCGACAAAGATGTTCCAGGTTGAAGAGCGAAGCATTTTATAGGATATTAGACGAATATGCGTTTAGAATAACATGGGAACGTTACCTATTTTCTATATATTGCAAAGTGAAAGCATATGTAATGTAATTCTACAACATATTTAATGTTTTTATTAGATATATCAAAAACTAAATGCGCTTTCGTTTAAATCAATTAGATTAGAAAGTATAAAATATAACAATATTTTAAGAACTACATCTATTGCTTTAAGTAGGTTTTTGATTAATTAATAAAAGGTAGATTAAATATGAAAGAATACCATTTCACGTTTTCTCGAATGGCAACAAACTCGATTGAAAAGTAAAACAAAGCAAATTCGCATTTTGAGACTAATAGCACTTTGGGCCCAATAAAGCACCTACATAAAGTTAAACATCATCGGCACGTGAGTAACAAGGCATGGAATTTGTTATTTCACAATTCTTGTATTTTGAACAGCTGTTTTATAAAATTTTACTAACTACCTCTCTTTAACGTGAAATAAATAAATTTTGGAGACTCTCTCTGTGACTGTCACAATGTGGAACATTCTGTTTAAAATGATGTGAAACAAACTGCATCAACCTGAATGTTAAGCAGCACCAATAACTTTCATTACAACTCTTGATTAGAAATGGGCTCTGATCTAATGAACTTCAGAAAGGCATTTCGGCCTTAACTATTAATTTCAGAATTCTTCGAAACAAGACGCCGAACCATTAATTGTCCTCCTTCGCTTCCTCTTCCGAACGAAGTCCACTTTCAAAGGACAAATCCTAATTGCAGGGGTCAAATTGGATGTACTTCTGGGCGGAGGGTGTAGAAGTGGGTGGCGAATAGTCCTTTAGATGTCAAGGACAGTAATTGGAAGGGGTGGTCGAAAATTAGATTGATTCGAATTAAAACTGGTGTTGGTTGAAAGTTCTGGAAAAGTTCGATTAAATTTACTATTCTGAAGCATGCTTAACAAGTTCTGCAATTGACTTGACAGCCTTTTCTGCAAGTGGTAGTACACTAGATTTAACTTTTAATTCTTAGCTCCATGCATTGAAAAGCAGCAAAATATATTTGAGAAAAAAACAATCAGTGTTTAGTAATCTGATAAACTAAATACGAATATGACAATTAGAACAATTTATTCTTTCAAATTGCAAATTAATTAAAGACAACTGGTGTGTTTCAGTAACACAAACAGTCTGCTCTTGTGGCAAACATTACCATAACTTCTTTTGTAAATAACGTAAATGTGCCGCATATTTTTAGTTCTTATTATTTACTGTCTAATTTTAAAGAAAGGGTTATGGATAATAATAAAATGTTAGCCCTTTCGATTTGAGACGACAACTTGAGTGCGATGATGATGTGGTGATCGTCAGATTACCACACGGTTTGATGCAATAATTTGAGCGGTAACGTTGTTTATTTGGGTTTGATTTGAGTAACATCGCTTTGTAAGTACATCCGCAATACAAGTAAAAAAAACTACTGTTAATCTTTAATTTAAATATGCTTTATAAATTTTGATATTATATAACCATCTTCGATGTTAGTTCGAACTCGAAAGTCGTGGCAATAGGAATATTATTTTCAAAGTTTTGAAGTCCATTGAACATGGAATACGATGAAAAAATTCGTGTTCAAGTCAAGATGAGTTCGATTTTTCGTTGATGAAGAAGTAAATTACGTCTAAGCATAGACTACTCGACGACAGCGAGAAGGAAAGCAGTAATGAAGATAACGATGAAGTAAGAGATGGTAAAAAGGGGAAAACGCGGGATAATAAGATAGTGAATGGGAAAGCCAGAGTGATTCTTCTGAAGAGATAGAAAATTCAGATTGGATATTGTGCACAGAGGATGAAATACCTCGAAGAATATCATTTGTATCCGGCGAAATAGTTCTAATACCGCATCTTCAGACATAAAATAACCACTAGGATTTCTTTAAATTGTACGTAAAATCATTTAAGTTAGCTGTAATAAATTCACCAAATATTCGAAAAATCGTTTCAAGTTGCTGGTTCGCATGAGACTTCGAGTGCAAAGAATTAATTATATTCTTAAGCACTCATTCAAATAATTTTGCAATTATTTACTAAGAAACTACATAATTTGCGACCACAAGGAGCTACAAAATTAACATTCTAAATTTGAAATTTCTAGGTATCAATTAAACAGAAGACTGAATACTAAATTAATTTAATCTGAAGATTACAATATTCAATCTTCGACCAATTTCAAAACCATAACTTATCTTCCAAATTTCCATCTTTCCATTTTAACCCACAGTCTTTCTTAATCACAATAAATTCCACAAAAAATGCAATTAGTAATGATAAATCAACAACATATGTGGTGTGCTGTTATAAAGGGAGCCCGGAAGTTTAGGTACAAGCTTTTAGCCATTTAGAGATGAATACAGTAGTAATAACACTAATGATATTAATTTTATGCTATACGCAGCATTACAAAAGAATAAAAAAGGAATATATTATACCAGAAACGTTATGCTAACAAATAAAGATTTTGTATAAATTATTCTACAGAAGTTTATAATCTCAAATTTTGAGAAGACATTTTTTCTGAAAGCACGAAATGGGAAAAATGAGCATTGCCCTTGCCAGGACTCGAACTTCTCGAACACGCGCCGAGCAATCTGACCACTATGCCACGAAGGCATGCTAAGAAGGCGGGAGGAATACCTTTATAATTTAATAATGAATAATGAATTTACTAACGAATTAAAGTCATAAATTTAATAATTTTATGATCACGAATCATGAATTTAATTTTATAATCATGAATACTATTATAATTTTATAACCTTTAACAATTTTGTAATAAATGCATATCATTTTGAACGTATCATACTTTTGTTTTGATTATAACAGTATGAATTTCATTTTATGTTTTGTAATAATTGTTTTGCATACCTAGTATGTATAATCGTAAAAATGTTTTTTGTTTGAAACTATTAAATGCGGTTTCTATTCCATTTTATTAATAGTTTCTTTTGTTTTATTTCACAACTTAATTTTACTAATAGTACTACATAATAGTACTTACATTCATGTTATTTTCGCCATTCTATGACACTATAACATTCATCAGTTTTAGAAGCTATTATTTATTCATAATATTTATTCCAACTTTTATAAGGTGGGGAAAATGTTTTTGTAAGATACTTACAGCTATTACTGGTGTAAAATCATAACAGTGTTCAGAATATTTAATACTCTTTTGATTTATTTCATTGCTCTGATTTATAATAGGAAATTATTAACGGAATAGTAATATTAAAACTTTCACTACTATGACAAAAATACGAATGCTGCAAACTTTAATGGTAAATTCCTTTGCGTACTATAATTATATTTTGTATTACATTCATGTGGAATCATTATTAACTAACAACGATTTTATGCATTAATGAGCTCTTATATATTAATACCAAATTATTATTCTGTGCGTTCCTGTAATACTTTTAACCATTTTAATAACATTTGTTTATTACCGCGTACTCTCTTATTATGCTTTTAGATTTTACATAGTCATTCTAAACAGAGTTTTTAAAATCGGGATAACTTATTTAATTATTTTAAAATGACTCATACCCAAATAAAAATATCATTAATTAAATGTGATATTGTACTTTAATCTCAGAATAATTAGACTGAAATGTCTGCAATCGACAGCTAGAAGTACAGTGTCCCTCAAAGTGATGGGACACTTGTGCTTTACAAAAGGAAACTGTAATAAAATAAATTTTAAAAATATGTAAAAATTTTTTGTGGGTGTGTTTTATACTTAAATTTAGTAACAATTATTACATAACGTACATTTTCTCAAAATATTACAATATTAATTTAATAAAAATACAATTGTTTAAAACAGAGCAAAAAATGGCTCACATAAGTGATGGGACACCATTAGACTATGCAACAAAAATCCTCTGAAGTAAGCAATAAAAATATTTTTTGGGGTTTTTATTTTTACTCAAAAGCAATTGGCAATAATTTATAAAATCGTCTGCATTATTTCTCTGCAGTTTGCTTTGGAAGTTTTGTGTTTTTTAGCTCTGTGCAGCCATGACTGCTAAACGAAAAGAAGCTTTGCCTGAAATTCGAAAATTAGTCATTAATTTGCATATTGAAAGTTGAAAATCTATTAGGGAAACTGCTGAAACAGTTAACTTGAGTCATTCAACAGTTTTCATTATCATTAAATGATATAAAAAGAATCATATGATTCAGGATAAAAGAATACCTGGCCGACCATCAAAGCTATCCAATGGAATAAAGCGAATTATCGTTCGAAATATTAAAAAAATCCAAGAATGAGTGCTCTCAAAGTTGCTGCTGATTTACAAGCATTATATGGAGTAATTGTTAATCCTGAGACTATTAGAAGAGTAATTCGATCTACTGGATAACACGGTTGAGCAGTCAGAAAAAAATTCTTCGTAAGTGAAAAAAATAGAAAACTCAGACTGGCTTTCGCAAAATCCAACATAAATAAGAATTCTGATCACTGCAATGAAGTTATATTTGGTGATGAGAGTAAATTTAATATATTTGGTTCTGATGGTAGAATCTTGGTGTGGAGAAAACCCAGGGAAGAATTTCGCAAACAGAATTTGGTGCCAACAGTAAAACATGGTGGAGGAGGAGTTATGGTATGGGGGTGTATGTCGTCCGCTGGAGTTGGTAATCTTGTTTTTATTGACAGTATAATTAATCAGTACAAGTATATTGGCATATTGAATTAAAATTTGAAATCCTCAGCACGAAAATTGAACCTTCATAACGATTTTAAATGCTACCAGGACAATGACCCCAAGTACATTGCTTTGAACGTTAGACTCTGGCTGCTGTATAACTGTCCTGAAATAATAAAAACACCACCACAATCTCCAGACTTAAATCCCATAGAGAATATTTGGCAAGAATTGGGATCAAGAATTCGCAAACACACCATTTCTTCAAAACAACAATTAAAATCGGTGCTTCAAGAAGATTGGGGTAAAATCACTCCAGAAATCACAAAAAAATGAGTCAAATTCATCCCAAGAAAATTAAATCATGTTTTAAAAGTAAAGGGAAATCCAACAAAATATTAAAATCTTTTAAAAAGTAAAAGTTTTGGAAAAATATTTGATGGAAAAGTAAGTGTCCCATCACTTATGTGAGCCATTTTTTGCTCCGTTCTAAACAAGTATATTTTTATTAAATTAATATTTTAATATTTTGAGAAAATGTATGTTATGTCATAATTGTTACTAAATTTAAGTATTAATCACACCCACAAAAAATTTTACATGTGTTTTTAATTTATTTTACTACAGTTTCCTTTTGTAAAGTACAAGTGTCCCATCACTTTTCTGAGACACTGTAATATACAAACAGAAAGAGAGAGATATGACATTAATCAGAATAAAATACTCAATGTTGAATTCAAATAAAAAAGCTCAAAAATACAATAATTCAGCAACTAGGTTTTAGTTATGCATATCATGTAGTGATGCGCCATATAAGTATACTAAACGAAGCATACCATACAAAGATGCAATCTGAAAATTCAAAGCATTTTTTTCTATTGATCCCCAGCCTCCACAAAGACTCTAATAAAGAAACATTACACATCAAAGATTTTCAAATAAAGACGTTTTTATCTACAGTATCTAATTCTACCAGCCATATCAAGAGAACGCCGCATTCAGAACATATATTTTTTTACAGAATACTCTTTTTAGAACAACAATAAACTAAAATTAAATATTGTTGCCACTCAAACTTTGTGTTAATAATACATCGTTTGCATTTATGTAAATCTAACGTGCTTATATTAAAATAAATGAATACTTAAAACAAGTAGACGACAACAATGCGTTGTAAGTAAAGTAGTAAAGATATACAATATCTTGTTTTTAAAAGTATTTTAACTCTTTGAAAGATCTGAATGATGATTTTTTATCAATCAAATACTTTATTAGTTACGCATACTTAACAATACTCTTTCGCTTTTAGTGTATTTCATTGCTTTGATTCACTAGTAGCGAATTATTAGCCGAATAATTAAAATTTACATTACTGCAACAAAAATAAGACTTTTGCAAACATTAATAGTAAATTCTTTTTGTATATTAACAATGATAATATTTTGTATTTCATTCAGGTGGAATAATATTATGATTGTCCAATGATGATTTTGTGAATTAATTATTTCTTATATGTTATTACCAAATTGTTATTCTGTGCGTTTCTATTAATGCTTTAAAACATTTTGATAACATTTATTTAGCTCCGAGTATTGCCTTTTAGATGTTGTATAGTCTTTCTAAACTGATTTTGGTTTCTTTAAATGTAGCATTACTGTACAGTGTTGTTGATAATTTACAAATGTATGAAGTCGAGCATTTAAACTTGCTCTCAGGCAATTTTTGTTTTAAATAATTACAAATTACACAAATTCTCTGAAACATACTGCTGTACTATAAATTTCGAGCCTTTTATTACTTACTTTCACTATCGAATTCCATTGTTTTGTTCGGCTCTGATTAATAATGTTCTGGGAAAAATAACACATTTGGATCTTTTCTTTATCAAATAGTTTTATTACGGAAAGTGCTACTGTTTCCTAAAGTTTATGTAACATTACATAGATTTCAACTTAGTATTTCATTTCAGTCTTTTCAGTATTTCACTGTTGGATCAAGTGTTTGTACAAAAATTAAATTCTTAAGTAAAATGGTCCTGTTAACCCAAATTAAAAGCATAGACAGGTTTCTTTAGTTGTAATTTTTATTTTAATTCCCACAAATTACGTATGTAAAAGTATGATAACTTTACTTCTGTCAGAGTCATGAATAATATTATGAACGTAACGTAATTTTGCAATTATTTTAATATTTCTTTTGTTTTCTTTCAATTTTATGTGTTATTCATATCATAACTAAGTTTAAAATATGGTTCTCATTGTGTAGTAATGGTTCTCATTGTGTAGTAATTTTACCTGATCATTACAATATCATTATTGTAACAATTATACTTTAGTTTTGTGTAAAGACTCTCACACTGTAATGCTTTATATAACAATCAGTGGTCCTGTCGTTTTACTTTGCTCTCAGTTTGTAAATGTTGCTTTGGACACTTTTTTGGGGGGGAGGGGGAGATTTTCAATCGAAGACATGGTTCGTTGTTAATAAATCTCTCTCTTAGAGAGATAGGAGACTACCTCATTCGGGGAAGTATTCTCTAAACTATGTGCATACTTCCACTTAAATTGGCAAATATTGTCTCTGTAGCAATAATTACAATGCCCTCACCACCTGGCTAAAAAAACATATGTCACTGGTGAAAAAGTCTTGACAGTCATGAGTGCTGTTCAGACTGACGGTCACTAGAATCCTTTGGTTACGGTCAGTGGTGTCCTACGGTTTTTATTATTTTTAATAATAGGCCTACATTCATTGCACTACTCCATATAAGTGGCCTGTTGAGCGTCTCAAAATCCATGGATAAATGGCCATCCAGTATTTCCCTGGCTAAACCAGCTGCTTTGGCGTTGGTCATGCTCATTACATTTATTTTTATTTTAAAAAAATTTCTAACTTTGTAGAGATATTAGGTACTTTTTGAAAGCAAGAGATGGGAAAAATGAGCAATGACCTGTCCGGGATTCGACCCACGGATCTCTCGAATACGCGTCGAGCGTGTTGACCACTACACCACGAAGGCATGTTAAGAAGGCGGGAGAAATACCTAACAACTTTACTTTCCCACCTTAAATTGCTGACTCATGATTAACAGCCAGTCAGTCTGTCGGTCACTGATATCTAACAGCCATACCAGCATAAGACTGTAGCATTCATTATTTTAATTAACCAAATTATTTTTAGTTTGAACTTTCCTATCGAATTCTCAAAGTTTCAGTTGCTGCCCGAGTTTAGCGCGAGTGAGATATTTATGCAAATCGCATATATCTGTTAGCAGTTAAAAGGCAGGAGTTAACGAGGGAAAAAACAGTGCCTTGGATTTATCGCCGTAAGGCTGTGCGCGCCAAGATTTCCTCTGTCTACTGAAAGTTCGCCTTTATAGGCATTTGCAATTACTAGTGTTTGCTAGTGAAATTCGCATTGTTGCATTTCACTAAGAGTAAGCTTCCCTCGCCGTCCTACGTAGAATTAAGTTAGGGAATTGAATTTGTTAACACACTTTATTTTTATATTATTTTAGTTCAGCCCAAGTAGTGGCTTACTCTCAATT
>KK115837.1:428486-446503 GCA_000611955.2 Stegodyphus mimosarum | reverse complement strand
AGCGTTTTTTTTTTTTTTTTTTTTTTAAATTCCATTGACAGGATCCAACAGGCTGGAGAGTATCTAACCCAGTGGGCTAGCTGTTCTGTCGATGGTGAAAAAAAAGAAAGCCTTGTTCGATAAAGTTATGTTTATTTGTATTCTAAGAAATACTGATCATTTTTAAGCATTTTCAGATATGGTCTACTTAGAGACTTAATCATAAACATATTCGCCGTATTGACAGTCATGTCTTTGCATTTTTTATTTTTTTGGTTTTGATATCGCAAATAATAAATAAAACTTAATTCTGCACTTTCCTGTTCTTCTAGAAATTCCGTCACACTTATTCGTACAGTTCAAAAGTTTTACGTATCTAAACACCGAAGTCTCTTAATTGCAAATGATGCACAAGCTTAGAGAATTAGATCCTACTTCACGAAGCGATAATCACTTTTTGGAAGTTGTTCTCGCGTGTCTCGCTGGCTGTGCGTTGACATCGTTTTCGTAAATGCAAGTTGAAGTTAAAATCTCTGTAGGAAGAGTAAAAATTTTTCTAAGTGTTTAAACTTTCCTAAGTTAAAACTTTGATTAAGTTATTAGAATTATAAATTCTTAAAACATTTAGGCCAAATGTAAAAAGCTTGCATTTTTTTTTTTTTTTTGAAGTTTTGTGTTGTAAATTATTCAATTTGTGTTGTATGTTGCGCAGTGATACCACTTCCTAAATAGTAAATAATAGTTTATTGTTCACATAAATTATTAGTTACTACATATTTAGTTATTGTACGTTCTTTTTGCTTGTGTTATCAATAATGACACTTTCGCAGAGTAAATTAAGTCTTAGGAATAAACTGATAAGCAGAAGATCAATTTAAAGCTACGATATTGCATTATCACCACATTAATCACCCTCGCAGTCAGGAAAATTGCGAGTTCCGAGAAGTTTGCGTATCTCATATCAGAAGAACCCCTAATTTAAATTTTAAGCAGAATAAGTTACATCACATATAGTGTAACAAACAAAGCAACACAGTGGTATATTTATTTCTTTTCCTTAAGTTTCATCTTTATTTGATTTTTAACTATATATATATATATATTTTTTTTTTCTTAAGTTTTTACTTTATTTGATTTTTATATATATATATATATATATATATATATATATATGATAGGTACAATTAATTTCCAATATATTTAATTATTAATTACTAGTGTAGTTAATATAATGCCTTTCTAATGCCCCCTTGCAAATCGCATATCCTATTGATCTTCTCCTACAAAAATGTTTGCCCACTTTTATTTTTCACTTTTCACACTGCTGAAATGACAAATTTCCATTAAGTGTCATAATACTTTTGGACCTTTAAGACAGTTCCATGCAATATCTTTCAAAATCCATTGAATGTTTCTACACAATCATTTCCAATCTAAAATTGAATTTTGTACAATTTCATTTCAGACCAAAATGTATCTGCTTCTTATATATAAGAACAGCTATCAATATTATAATACAAAACACTCTTCCTTCGTGAAAGAAAAATACTAAACACTGTTGCTCTTTAATAGAATTAAGTTTTTTACTAACAGAGAAAGAAACATACAAACGACTGTTGTTTATAATTTTATTACAATCTTTAGCGATTATTTGTGATGGAAACGTTAATATATAGGTATAAGAGATACACAGAAAGTCTACAGCTGACTATGATATTAGGAACATCTTTTAGTAAATAAAATCGAACACAATTGATAACAAAATAATGTTAATAACTGCGCATCGTTTTTAAATAGTTCACTCAATTTTACATCGAATATCAAATCATTTTTATCCTATGGAAAGTATATGAAACATTTTACAGTGTGGAAAACAGCAACAGCTTCGTTCTTTTGCCTCAAACGGAATGAAACCAGAATTACCTGAGTTTCTGAACATTAAATAGAAATCATTTAAAATTTATTGGAAATGAAATTTGATATAAAATGCACAGATCCATTTAGATCCATTTACGTATTTGCGCACCCATTTAGCAGTTTAAAAAAAAAATAGTTTGGCAAGTTTTACGTAACGTAACGTAAAATGCCGAAACGTAACATCCAAACGTAAAATACCGAAACGAAACTTACCTCAATACTCCAACTCAGCAATTTTCATTTACAATCAATAGATGGCAGCACAAGTCATTCTAATATTTAAATAAGCAATATAAACGGAGCTGAGCCCAACTGTTCAGGAAATGAATAGTACATTGATATGGTGGTTAGAATAAAAGAAATAAATGTTATGTATAATATTTACTTACAAAAGTAAATAAATATTTACATCAATCGCATATAACTGTAAAATATCGAAATGCCAACTTTTGTCGCAGCTTCATATTTTTGAATTAACTCGAAATCTTAATGAATTTTTCCCACTATTAAGTATGCTTTCAAAAATATATCATTGAGTTAAACAAGAATTCCAATATTTCAAATTCTAAGAACTGAATTTCGCAGAAAAGAAAAGTCGGAAATCATATAAATATACCTCCCCCCCCCCAATAAAAATTACGCATTATCCTATTTAATAAAAATGGAGCTTTTAAAGTTTAAATAAATTTTTGAATAAAATTTCATTTAGAGTTTTAATAAAACTTCAAAATTATAAAAAAGAAAGAACCAAACATATCATGACAGTCTACATATATCATTATTATTATGATTTGTTTTTGATGTAGATGATAATGTTTAGGTATCAGATTTAGAGAGAATTCAGTAGAGGTATATAATTTATGAGCTCGAGTATGATTTTTTTAAATAATAAAATAAGTGATAACAAAATTTATTTCACTGAAGGATGTCAAACCATTACTAAAAGCATAATACCTATTAATTTTAAATACTTCATATCGTTACACTGAAAGCAATAAATCTTTACATTGAAAGCAATAAATCGTTACGCTGAAAGAATAATTTGCAAGATAAGTAAAGCATCCTAAGCTGTCTGAATTATCAACAGACTTTGTACTATCAGATCTTTGTCATCTTCCTGAATTGAAATCAAATGTAATAAAAATAAAGTTTTTAACTGGATTGTAATCAACATTTGTCTTTGTACCATTCATCCGTTGCAATTATAAAAAACAATAAGGCATTTAAACCGAAACACGTTCCCCCCCCCATTTACGAGACTTTATCATATTTTCGAGATGCTGAGAACTTTCACGACAAAGTCTCAAAATTGTAAAATATCTATATAAATAAAGAATTGTGTCCGTGCTTTTGTATTACATGCAAATCTACAATTTCTTTTCGATCTTGAAGAAATTTCATACACTTGACCTTCAAATCAAAAGAAAGATTACTGTTTACACAATTTTCAACCCCCATAGGATTTACAGTCTTTATATACGTATAGTTTGCGCTAATTAACAAACCTATTAAAAATTCAGCGATTTTTAAATCTTTGTGTTGCCATTCTTCAAAGCGTAAGATATTATGTTTCAAATTGAATCAGAAGACTCGGGTATAAAAGAAGTGAGTTGTCACACAGCAAAACGGAACATATTTGCCTTTTGAATTTTATAAACAAATTCAGAGGTTTAAATGAAAAGTACTGCCACTGCCCAGATTAAACTATTAAGTGTGTTATCGTTCAGCCAATGCGCAATATATTTAATTTTCCTTTCGAATTTATTCAAATTATTTCGAATTTTTTCTCTCCGAGTTATTAATTAACAAACTATGCACTTTATAAGCAATAAACACAGATTAAGTTATTATTACTTACTAGCTGGAAGCGTGAAATTACGCTAGCTTTATTGATATACTAGCGGAAGTACCAGATGGCAGTTAAGTTAGATTGAGAGTAATGCATCTAACAACAGAGAGAACGATACCGCTGTGATCCTTCTCTAATAATGATGCAAAAAGTACGATTCATAGTCATGCATTTTTCAGTCTGATGCGATATGGAATCCACATAAAAAATTTCGATAGAAAAATAAACTAATTCTCTCATCATATCAGCAAAAATGGCACGCAGTTTTTAATGATTTCTGTCTTTCTAATCAAATAGTCGTACCAGCTCAAGTTCCATCCAATATTTCACTTATATTCAATTTTGTCGATTAATTGGGGCAGAAATTTGATCATAATTGATCAAACATCAATAATGCGAACAAACAAATATTCTTCTTTATATAGAGAGATTTTGTGAAACTTTCAAATTTTTGATTAACAAACTTTACGATTTGAAAAGCGAGAAGAATCAATACATTTCGAAATAAAGCAATTTTATCTCCAACTCACGAGACTGTTGCAACTGGAAAAAATGAGTGCGAAAATTAGTGTTTTCTGAGTTTTTAATTAATATCTTGGCTGATTAAAGGCGTACGAAGATGGGAACAGTCGTAATGGCTTTTCGCGAATTTTTGGAATCGGGATTAATGTATTTAATGTTTGGCAAAGCTATTTTTATTTCATCGTAAAACTTAAAAATTTTTTTTATTAACAAACTCTACTATTTGAAAGCGAGCAGTGGCAACGCTTCTCGCAATAAAGCAGATTTTCCTCTCCAGTTTGCGAGACTGTTACCAATCGGAAAAATGAGGGCGAAAATTATCGTTTTTCCGAGTTTTTAATTAATATCTCCGATTTTAGCTACTTATTTTTGAATAAATAAGTGGACGTCGACCTTTTCCAGGGCCCAGAAAAGAATTGTAGAAAGTTTGATGACGATAGCTATTGTAGTGACTGAATTATTAGAGAACAAACCAACATACTTTCTTCTTTATATATATATACAATGAAGAGGATCCGTTTTTTTATTTGTGTGTGTGTAATTCATACAAATCTACATTTTATTCCGATTTTGATATGAAATTTTGCACACCCAACCTTCGAAACTTCAAACCTTCAATATCTTCAGAATTTAAAATCTTCAAAACCTTTAAAACTTCAAACCTTCACAACTTCATAACTTCAAAACTTCGAAAAATAAATTTTAACATTTCTACACAGTCTGAATTTTAAAATCGCATCCCCTATCTTAGGTTCACATCGCCGTTGTTGAGTTCCCGCTGTAAGTTCTTATTAAAATCCATTTACATATTTGGCACCTTTAGAACACTGTAGTATCTTTAAAGCAGAATTTAAGTGTGCGCTGTATCAATATTTCACAAATATTTTGAAAACCGCGAAGAAATCGGCTAAAATGGATGATTATTTTCGAAAGCTGATTTCGGAAAAAAAGACAAGCGCTAACAAAGCAAACTCAGGTTCTGAAATAATCGGTTGATGGAGAGATATTAATTCATAATTACATAAAAGCATATCTAGGAAAGGCTTACCGGCATTTTCTTCGTCTTTTCTTTCATTGATTCAGTAATCAGGAAGAAATCGGCCAAAGTGGATGATAATTTTCTCCGAAAAATGACATACTGTTAATAAGCAAGTATCAGTTCTTGCTAAAAACGCTACATGGTACCATATGTTAGTTCTACGTTATTCTACAGTTTTACTCGAGCTTAGTGAAATTTGCATAATTCAAAATGAAACAAAATGTGTAGAAAATCTCTGTCTACCTGAGACTTCGAAAAAATTGCCCCCATCCCCGTAAATGAAGCCTCTTTACTCTGCGTAAATCCCGAGTAACGTCGGGTACTTCAGCCAGTGTAGAATGACTTGTACGAGTTCAAAAGGAAATTGGTCGTTCAAAAGAGAAAAACAAATCCAATTGAAGAACTGTCCAATCCATGACTGTAGGTACAAAGTGTCGTATTACTTTTACCGTTCCATTCTTCACTAGCCACCTTTTCTTGAATGTGCAATTAAAATGCTACATATTTTTACTTTTTTGATAACAAGAGCAAGGAGATATCTAAAATCGGTAAACATGAAAGAAACAGTATTTCTGAAAACTGACAATGTACGGTAACGCAATTAGCACAAAAATGCATAAAATTATCACTTCCTTTATAAAGTATTTTATTATGAATTTTTTTAAATTCCTGGTTTTATTACTAAATAAAAATATATCTTGGAATTCTGAGTACACTGCTCTACTTCAGTACAGTCACAGATCAACATTATAATAGTTTGTATAACAATAGAGGATTTTAATGAGCTTGAGAAAAAAAGCAATCAATGGGTTTGTGGCCTACATGTAGGATAGAACTTCTTCCGTATGCAGTTCTTGATCTCAAATTTTACAGATAATCGAATGATAAAACGCAACTTTCAGCAAGGAAAACTATCCATATTTTCTAGCCCTGAAAACTACTGATTTTGGAGTTGAGTTACATGATTCCTTTTTTAAGCGTACAGATATCAGTCAACGTGACTGGAACTTTGATAGGTGTTATATAAGCGGCATGTATCAAATATCCTTAAAATATCACTGAGCCTTCAAGCAGGGCTCGATAATGGCAGCTGAATATTTAGTCTTTGTTATAAAGTGTTTTGACTATTTTTACGGATGAAGCACCGTCTAGAGGCAGAACCGTCTTAACATGCAAGACAGCTGGGAACTTGGCCGGGGGTCCCACGAGCATATGGCTCCCATGCTAGTCTCTGTATATCAATTGACTTGGTGTTAATAAAAAATCGGAACTCGAGCCTCGGACCTTTCAAATAAGTGCTCAGTGTGCTAACCATTACAGCACGAAGGCATGCTAAGAAGGCGGCACAAATACCTCATATACAACTCCCTTTTAAAGAGATTAGGGGACCTAATTGCCAAATCCTGATGGTGAAGAAACATCCTTTTTTAGTTCGGGCACCACTGTAGAGTCATTAGAATTGTTTTGAAGCTAGAGACGTGAAAAATGAGCAGTGCCCTCACCAGGACTCGAACCTCAGACCTCTCGAATACGCACCGTGCTGACCATTACCCAAGAAGGCTTGCTAAGAAGACGGGAGAATTACCTTATGCACTTCGCCTTTTAAAGGGCTACTGGGCATTAGGGAACCCAATTGCCAGATCCTGGTGGAGAATAATCCTAATCCACCCCCTTTTTTCTGTTCGGACGCCACTGTAGAGACATTAAGTATTTTTTTAAAGGACGACGTGCGAAAAATAAGCGATGCCCTCGCCGGGACTCGAACCTCGGACCTCTCGAATGCGCTCCGAGTGTGCTGGCCATTACACCACAAAGGCATGCTAAGAAGGCGGAAGAAATACCTTATAATGTAATCAAGTAATCTAAATTTAATATAAGTAGATTAATCATTTGTAATACAGTAATACACATTAATCATTTGTGCTATTTGCGTATTAAAAATTCTCATTATTAGAGCAGTTTTGTAAACAGGCTTGGATTCGAAGTCTGTATTTCTGTTTTAGATTTGTTCTAATAATAATTTACATTTTTTACTATTATGATACTCCTCTGTTTGTATTATTCTGCATTTCAAAACGAAATGCAGAGACAAACGCAGCCCATTTTAAACTCAAGTCTTTTTAGCGACTTTTAATTTTATTCAACAGCAAAGATTTAATTTCAGAAACTGGAAACAGCATTGTTTTTTGTCTGAGAAATGAACAGATGTTTGCATATTTTTTCTCGTTCTCAATTATTTATTTAAAATTTTTAATGGCTACCTCTTTTTCGAGGTGTTACACTCGAATCTGAGAATTATGGACAGAAATATTTTAGCCCACAGGAGCATTAGCCAGAAGGACTATTAATTTTGTTTTGGCATTTTGCGTTGGCCACTATAAAACGGCGTTTCACTTTTCAAATTGTTGTCACCATATATTAGAGCCTGTTTTATATTTAGATAAATTAAATAATGAAGAATATTGCATGAATGTATGTATGTTTCTCGCATTGTGAAAACACAACGTTAGAGACTGCAAATTTTGAATAACTTAGTCTTCCACTCGAATATGAGTATCTATCTGGAAGTCTAAATTTGGAATTTGGAATTTATTTTATTACTTATTTCATATTTTGTAAACCTTTAACCAATTCTTGATTAACAAACTCAACGATTTCAATGCGAGCAATTGTAACACTGTTCAGAAGGGAAAAAAAAGTAATTTCCAGCGTGGGAGACTATATCGGAAATTCTAAAGCTATGTTTTTTTAAATGCTTTGCGACACTGCTGTTGAACTGAATTTTGTGGTTTAAGTGAGATGAACATGATAATTAATAAACAAAGGTAACTCATAAAATGTTGAAACATGCCCCTTTGGGCGTAATATAAAATCTGAAATCTTTCAGAATTTTTTTCTTTTTCTTTTCTTTTCTTTTATTTCTTAAAATATCAAAGACGATGCTGCTGTTTTCACTACGGCAATTTCATGTCATAGAAAAACAGGAATTATTACCAATTTACTTTAATAATATTTTTGGAAATCTCATGCGCAAGCGATCTTGTGATAAAAATGCACAGGAACGGGTTTTTCGTTACTAAATATGTCAAATAGTGCTCATGTGATGTTAATTTAACTAAATTTGGCAAGAATCCTTTTAATTCTTAACTTTATTTTCTTGTACGTAAAGATTCTGTGCTGCACCACTTATGTCATTATTTCATCCGCAATAATCCGCAGTGCTGTAGAGCTCTTGTCCAGTCACTATTCAGAACCGAAACAAAGGGGCCGGTTTTATGTTCCTCTCTCGCACTCTCTTCGCAAGCATCTAATTAATCACTTTGCTAGTTTCAACTATAGTTTATAGATGTGATACGCATATACAAAACTGTGAGGAGTTAATAGCACGCATAGCATTGAGAAAACACCAAGATGAGATAGATGTCTTGAGATATGTCCAAGGAATTATTTATCAAAAAACATAAAACGATGTTGGGACTATCAAGGTAGTTGTACCTTCACTGTACCTGTACTGGTGCTTCACCAGTCATCTAATACGCAACCAGTACATCTGCCATGTTTAGCACAATTCCTGACATGACTAATGGGAATCTTCCCTTAGCCAGAACTAAATCCTCATCTCACACACGTACACACATATGTTGTTACATACACACACACGTATTCCATTGTAAATTAACACAAGTTGTTATTTACAACGGAGTATTATTTTTATCCCAAAATTTATTGAAGCCACTTGCTGTAATAGGCGTTGTTTTCGGAATCAAAATGAATGATCGAAACATATGTTCAAACGCAGAATGTGTAAAATAAATAAAGCAAAATGTAGAAAATTAACAACGTAGAATGTCGTTGCGATAAGTTTCTTCATCCGTCTCGATTTCCGTAAACCAAATTATACAAAGCGGCAACAAGCAAGAAGAATTACGAGAGTCGGTATGGGAATTTGACCTTGTTTACTCGCTTTATAATGAAATATGCATCAGTTCTTCAACGTTTTTCTCACATCGCTATTTCTTCTTACAGTTCCCTTCACATTCTTCGGTATGCGTGTACTTGACGCCATTCGCTCTACACACAAAGTACGTTTCATCTTACTTCGATGTTACATCCAAAGCAGAAATTATTTTGAGTTATAAATTATGTAAAATAAGGAAACTTTATGAGATGGATATAACTAGAGGAAAAGAATCTGGTCGGAAAATCTTCACCGTCAACGCCTTTTAGTTAATAAACAACGAACCTTTACTTTATAAGAATATAAATGCGCATTTTATAACATAACTTTAAACATACCTATTCCTTAATTTACAATTTTGACTCTAGAAATATCTTTAGCCGAGTCTTTCCAAATTTTTAGGACGATTGTATCATATCATCTTATATTACAGTATCCACAAGGCCCACTTTTGTGTTTTGCATCGCGAGGACCTGAAAAAGAAATATTCACTTGAATATGAGTGGCAGCAGTAACCAGAAGTGTGTTTTGTTGTCAAAAAAAGAATAAAACGGTGTTGGTTCTTATAGTCTTCGTTTGCGTTTTAATAAATGAATTCTGATCAACTTCGTCTCTCAGTTCCACTATTATTTTAAAACCTTACTTTCCTCTATATGGCGCAGTAGGTTTACTTTTAAAAAATTAAAAAAGTAGTTGAAATGCTTTCTTGAAGGCTTCTAAGTAGCTGTGCTAAATCGTCAGTAGCTAGGCTGAATCGTCATTTCTTTGTCAACCACTTCCCATCAATTTGGCTATAAACATTTCTAATGAGTTTGACTACAAATATTTATTCAAAAGATTTCGTCTTTCGCCCTGGTAATATTGCTTTAAAAGCAATGATAATATTATTTTGTTCGTAAATTTTCTTAAAGTAGACTTTCTTTAAATAATTCTTGTTCGTCTTATTTCTCACAAAGTATATCGCTAAACATAATTCCCTCTTTTCGTCAGGAACAGCTGAGAACAAACAAACAAATAAAATGTCAGCAGATTTAAATACTGTTTTGGTTTCTTTAGAGGCGCAATCCTTTCATCGTTTAACTACCGATCAACTGGAAACGGAATTGTGTTTCAGAAAACTTCGCTCAAAGGAACCAAAAATGATTTAATCGCATGCGTCGTGAAGGATAATGTTAAAAGAACTGAAAATACAATTTTAAATGAGTTAATTACTCTGCTTATGCAATCGTTAAACAATGATGATCCGAAGAAACAGTTTCTGATAAAATAAAATTATTGAAAGAAATTGATTCACTAGCAAAATAATTATAATTTTTAAATAATGGTCCTTATCCATTACTGCCCCTCATACCTACTTCTTCTCAAATACTACTACTAATGATGACACAAAAATTATTATTATAGAGACACATGTTTTTCCCAAATATTCTCCAAATTACATCCACCAGAGATACCGCAAACTCAGTTCAGATTTATAAGAGAAATCCCATTCATAATGCCTTCCGATGACTCAAGGAAGTTGAAAGAACTTCAGCATTGGCTTACATTGGTCAGACGAGCTAAAGTTAATTAATGTTATTTTTGAAAATGAGAACAGGAAAAAATTATAATTTACCTTCCTTTATGGAACGGGCAATTTACGATTCGAGAGATCTGGGAAGTTTTCATTACGATCGCTCTAAGATGTTTAACATATCTTCTAAACGGTCTAGTTTTTAGAGTGTTGCCATTCCAAGTGTTATCAGATCTTTAATTTAACGTTAAAAGTCTAAGTAATAAATCTAGTTGGCCCAATTTAAAATAAATTTAAATTATAATACATACTAAGTGAAAAGTGTTACAAATATTTGCACCATTGTTATAATGAACGAAAGGCACTTATAACATCTTATATTGCGCACTCGATACATAATAAAGTTTAGCTCTTTTTCGTTTCATTGCAAACACAGGTAGGACATTGTAGTAAGAGTCTTTGTCAGTTTAGAGAGTATCATTTAACTATAATCAAACTCTTTTAAAAAATGTTATAAGATAACTTATAAATAACAAGATCACGGACGAACTCGGAAATTGAATTCTAGACAAAAGTACTAAACACGAAGTTAGACATCATATCATCTTTTATATTTTATCATAAATATGAAAACCGTTATTATTTTTCATAATATATTTTTTATAAACCTGTTGAACTGAAATGCAATTAAAATTTCGTTAATACTTTTAACATCCCAAACAGATGCTTTTGTTTGTACTTAAGGGCTTTTGCCTTTTGCATGAAAGGATCCTAAGTTGTTGCCAATGAAATAGGCCTACGATCTTTTCTTTATCTTCTTCTTCTATATAATATGTTATATTCATCTTCTATATCATAATACGTACGTTGCTCGTTAACGTAACAAAGTGAATCATCTAAAAATTATTTTATCTGTACACTAACTAACATTAATCGCTAACATTTTCCAGCACATGTTATTTTATACAAGGATGAAACATTCGAATATTTAACTCTCATGGATTTTTAAATAAATTAAAGATTCAGATTCCCATCTTCGAGTTTTATCATCATTCGAATCCCACAAATTGTTATTTAAGGACACACCATCGTTAAAAAAGGAGGGAGAGGGGGGAAATAGAAAAAGAAACAAAAAACGATTGTGGCAATTTCAGTCGATCGTCCTCAGCAGTATCATTTCGTAGCGGTCATAAATGCCATACTCTTAATTTTCTACAGATAATATAGCATTTCATTTTACAGATAACCTATACTAATTTTTGAAGTAAGGCTACCGCTTTTACGTTTGGTTTTGATTTGAAACAATTTTGGAAACACGTAAAAGAAGAACTGAAGTATTACTTATATGTATTTTATTAGCTGATTTGTTTATTGAAAGAAAATAGTCTCAGGATTCAAAATTTTAATCATATACTTATTAACAATTTATAAATTGGTTAAAATATAATAAAATTAATAAAATTTGGTTTTATCCGGTTTTAACGAAAGTTTCGAACCACCGCAAACATCGTCTGTGCAAACAGTTCGTGTTGGCGTTTTTATTCATATTTTGTCAAACGATTTTTGGCATTTGAAAGAAAACGACTTGTTTTAGAACACTGTGCTGTGAAATAAAAAAAAATATCATTATCAGAAAGTATCAGGTGGCTGAAATGGAACTATCATCCTACCAGATTAGAAAGATCTTTTACTTCCAGTTCTGTTACAAAATGTAAGCTACAGATTGTCACCAAATCATGTGTACAGCTTTACTAATGTTGTATCATATGATACTGTGAAGATTTTCTACCGAAAGTTCAAAACCGAGAACTGTGACATTCAAGAAGCAGACCGCTCTGGCCGGCTTACTGCTTTTGACGAAGCCCGCCTGCGAGAATTAATGAAAGAAGATCAGTATGCAACTACTCGAGATATTGCTAAAGAGTTAGACGTTAGTGCCATGTCCATTAGTTGCGCTGTTCGTCGCATAAACTTGACGTACAGCTTCAATCACTGGATGCAGCATAAGTTGACCCAAACAAATAAGGGTAGAGGTGTTTGGACTTGCACTAATCTGCTCGAAGATCAACTCAAGGACAAAATTCTGGACCAGATCACCACTTGTGATGAAAAGAGGACTTACTTCAACAACACAGACCAAAAATGGGTTGGTCGCTGAACCCGTCGGTAGCGTCGCAAAACGCAATTTGACTAACAAAAGGATCCTGTTTCGCATCTGGTGGGACTGCCAGGGTATTATCCACAAAGAATATCAGGAGAAAAGGTAAAACCGTGGACAGTGAGGTGTACAGAGAGACGTTAGTCCGTGTTGACGCTGCTATCAAAGAAAACGTCGAAATGAGTTCCGGCGCAAAAAGGTAATGTTCCATCAAGATAATGCAAGACCAGATGTGTCTGCATTCACCGACTGGACTCTGTACGGACTCCAACGGGATCTTTTGCCACAGACACCATATAGCCCCGACATCGCTGCTTTGGATTTCTACCTTTTTTCACACTTGCAGCTACATCTTGCTGGTGCTATCTTCCATTTTCCCACGGAACGTCCGAAATGAGGTTGATTTGTTTTTGGACTCGAGATCAGCAAGTTTCTGGGCTTAAAAACTACCAAGACGTTGGCAGAAAAATCATAGATTTGGGTGTTGATTACTACCCGCTCTAAAGGTGCAGATTTCATGTTCTTTTTCTAACTTTATTATGGACATTTTTTGAGTGAAAACTTTTATTATTTCGGCATGAAGAGCTAAAAAACATTTGAGATTCAAGAACTTTACAAGAGGAAAGTTATGGAAACTAACTTCGTTATTCAATTCTAGCGAAATGAGTGCGTCCTTTTATTTATTTATTTTTTGCTTGATTAAATAAATAAATTCCTTAAACATATAATTTTTAAAGAAATAAAATAAGAGTAGCCAGAAAATCAAATTTCTTCACTTGCATCTGCAGTAAAAGGATATTGCGTTTGTCCTGTTTTCCAGTTATGTAGATGAGGTTTGATGCCATTTTGGACAGATCTGGAGCTACTATGCATGTATGCATTGTGCAGATACACAACACAAAAATAGGGTACAGAGAAAAATCCTCAAGAAACGCAAAGGGTTTCAAAACAAAAATTTATCTACTCATGCGTTACTGAAGATTTATGAAATTTCGATTCTGTTCTTGAAGTCGCTCAGAACAGCCACGTGTTTTACATCACTCATCAAAATTGTTCACTTGATCGGCAATGCAGCGAGGCCAAAAAATAGCAAATTACGTGAGTTCACTAGCAAATATTCTCAGAAGAACGTTTAGCTATTTTCCTGGAATATGCGGGGAGAAGAATTTTGTACCTGATACGAAAACTCTAGTTTCGTACTTACTGGATTACATCGTTTCAATAGGAAGATGGATTGAAATAATTTTGGGGAAGTAATTAAGTTTCTGCTAGGAAGTTCTTTATGGAGCTGTCAAATAAATCTCGAGTGCTAAACCTTTATTAATTAAATAATGAACTTCCATGTATTTGCTCAATATATAATTATCTCTGGAGAGTTTATTATTAACAGCTGGAAGAAGTGTCGTTATTTTGATTTAATGATAATATTTTATCCTTTCAAAATCCATGTTGCTGCCAATCGATGGCTCAAGAAATGTTCACTTAAGCTAGAAGTACCTTCCCACTTTTATGGTATAGAAAATTTAAGGATACTTATCTTCCATATTACAGACTGCATCAGAGAAAGAAAGTTAATCATATAAAAGTGCCTTTTATCCGAATCTCTTAACAGTATTTTACAATAATTGTATTTTACGCTACAAATATGATTAACAAAATAGATTTCTAACACCCTGTGTTAGATCGATCCTGAAAAATGTTGTTTAAATGGTTATATATAAGTTCCTTACCTTATCTTGCTGGCTTTGTCTAAATATTTGAAAGCGTATATGTTCATGTGTTGCTAATGTTTATCAAATCTGAATGATATTTTTACCGTATTTAGAGAGAAACTATGAACCAAAATTACTTGTTTTAATGACTAAGGTTTTCTAGGGCGTAAAATAGTAAACGCTATAGAATTTATAACTGTTCTCAATGAAAGTATTAATTACTATCACCTCCGCAAAATTTTTCATTTAAATGTATGAAACCTTTATTTAATTTAGAGAAGGGTGACGAATATACGGAATTCAGATTATACACAATACAGAATTATATAAATTATGTACCGTACTTTAATGTAACAGACTTAAGTCAATTATGAGCAACACATAGCGGAACAAATTTAAAGGGAAGGGAAAATCAGATATTTTTATTTTATGACATTATAAGTATTCAGTATGACTTCCTCCAGTCACGCAGACAACGTCCAGATGATTTCTTCCCTCAGTCATTTGAGCATGTTTGGTGTTAATAAGTCCAAAGTATTATATATGTGTATTCATAGCTGCTCTAAGATGAGTTGCAGTGGTGGCACATGCGAAAAAGCAAGCCCTACAAGGAAAAGTCACGTGGGGAATATCCGGTGACCTGGCGGACTAAGGAAACATCATTTTGTCGTTTGTTCCAGAGCAGCCAATACAGCGACTAGGAATCACATTGTTGATGAATTCACACACTTCCACCTACCACAGTAGAGACGCATCATCATGCAAAATGACGAAATTATTCGAATCTTCCTGTAATTGCGGAAAAATCATATCTGTAATGTATCAAGATATGTGTTGCAGTTCACTATCTCTTCCACGTAAACGAACAACCCATGTAATTTTGTCTCCGAAACTGCACCAAACACATTCACTTCAGATGAATCTCGTTCATGCTGCACGATATACTGAGGGATCTGTTCTCCAGTAACATTGTCTCGTCACTGAATACGAGGCGGGGGAGAAACATTCTCATACTCAGATTTGTCCTGCATTTTCATGAAAACTATTCTTTGGATCTTGTGTCTCGGAAGTAAAGCTTGAGTAATCTGCAATCTGTAAGTTTCTATAGCAATAGTGTTCTCAGAACACCACCCCTACCGTTGTTGGCGGAGTCCCAGTGAATTAACCGATCCGTTAAATGATTTCTTTAGGCTGCGTAGAAATTTTGCTCTTGGCTTTCTCACATTCTCGCTAATACGACGTGGCCTTGTTGTGTTTTTGCCTTTACAAAGACAGCTTGTTTCTTCAAATTTGTGATACCGCTTTCGAATGCTTTCGTCAGTCGTATTATCTTTTCCAAATCGTCTACAAAACGCACGTTAGACCAAAATTATAGATTACGATTACACGTGGCAAGACCTAGAACGTTTCTCTTTTCGAGATTCTACTTTTAGTTTTAGCGGTCGCAATGCCATCACACCATCCGTACTAAATACGAGCCCCGGAAAATAGAAAATATTGAGTTGTCCTTCCTGTTATTAGAGTCCCTTAAAGTACTATACACCATTTTAAATAACTCTGTATTACTAGAGTGAGACTTCGGATGATGAAAGTCTGTCACCATGAATAAATTAGTTCATGAATAAATTATCTGAATAAAAAATAGCTCAGAAGACGAAAGGTGCTTTGAGTTATGAACACTCAAATCGGCAATAAATGATTTTCGAAGGGGTTTTGAGGTAGCCCTTGATAACAATTAATAGTCGAAGACTTCTTGAAACATGATTTTAATATTATCCGTTGTTCAACTCTCATTAACGAAACCTGGCAACAAGTGACTTACAGGACCACGAATTCGTCCTGTACAAAATTATAAGCAAATCGTGCTGCAAGCAGAGATTGGATGGCTTTAAAGACTTATTTATTGGTTATTTATGATACTGTATCTCTAGATAAACCTATGGGCTTGTAGGTTAACAATGAAGACGTGAAAAAATTATTACAGGACCTTCAATTGGAAATGGATAAGAAAGACATGGGGCAACGTAAGTAGCAGCAACAAAAGGTTTTGCAGAAAGAGCTCTTCAAAGGAAAAGAACGGAATAAAACATAAACATAATTCTTTGATCAACGAAATTGTGCCAAATGGCAGTAAGGTGTATATTATATTACTCTGGTATTACAATAGCAAGGAACAGCATAAGTATTTTCAGTGACAGTAATAACAGTGGTATATATCACTTTAGGAACATTTTAAAACGAAAGCAAAGCAAATCACATTGTGTCAAATTTGAATGAAAGGAAGCTCAGTAAGTCTCAAGCAGAGTCGAGTGTCGCTACCAGATGAAGAAAAGAATAAAGATTTCCTAGAAAGGGCAGATACCTGATGTTATTATGGAAGTGGATTCCCCATCCAAATAATAATATCTCTTTTTTTCTCTCCCTCATCTCTTTTCACTTACGCCGTTCACTCTCCTTCATGCGGGTACAATAAAACTAAATTACATTTTTTTCTATTTCTTCAGCTTAGCATTGCGCTTACTTTCTTTTGCCTTATATGAAAGGGTTTTTATTGTTTTTGTATTATGAACTTACATGTAAAGTACTGTTGTAAGTATTAAATAAGAGTTTGAGGCTAAGGAAATATTAATCCATTTTATATTAATTTCTGGGTGGAAAATATTTTCTGTTTTCAAACACTTCCAGTTACGAGCATGTTTCAGGACCGAAACAACGAGTTTTATGATAATTACAATTCTTGTTTCATAGACAGCATGTAAAATAATCAGCATTTGTATTTATTACAAAATTTTTTATCCACAGTGATCCACAGTATATTTTGAGAATTCTCTATTTCGTTATGAGAAGCGTCGTAAGTAACTTTGGAGAAACTATCAAAGTACATATCTTGAATCGATATTTAAGGAAATTAAACTCCTATAAAGAGCAGAAGGATACAAGAAGCACTAGATTGCACCGCAAACTTTCATTATGAGTTTCTGATTCAGATTTAGTGTTTCTACCCCCTGTCCAAAAAATTCTTGATTTTTTTTCATAGGTCCCGTAATAAAAATGTTACATCACAGAATATGCTTATAAATCTAATTAGATAGTTGTACGTATAATATTCCAATTATTGGCAAGAATATAATTTATTTATTTCATTACCGCAGAGCTCACGAGAACTGCCTAAGAGGAGAGATATTATCTTGGAGGGCTTTGTAATGATTGCAGCAGTATTCACATTACATATGAAGAGAATCATGAAAGCATTCGTGCATTCAACTTATTCTCCGAAATTCGGATACAGGTCGAACTACTTGTGTTCGGCCATTCTTAATCAGACAGCAATAGGTGGGCTTTTTTCAGACAAGAATTTATTTTCTCTTTC
>KK115837.1:397010-428471 GCA_000611955.2 Stegodyphus mimosarum | reverse complement strand
TACTTATATTATTAGAAACATTCGCGTCCGTTTTTAATGAACTGATTCTGTGGCACAGATAAAGCCTTTTATTCTCGAGGCATCTGAGTAGCACCCATAACACTATTTTCGCGGGGAACCATTAATTCTTTAAGACGTCAAAACGATGTATGGGGAAATAAATTAAAGCATTAGTTATTTTTGAGCAAAAGTTTTATTACAATTTTATCTAGGGCCTAGGTATCAACTTGCAAAGAGAACTTATATCTGTGATACAGCATTATAATAATTAATTCGAAAGTAATCGATCCATGTCGATGATCGATAACAATCGACTTTATATTCATGATGTGTCGAACCACCTGTACAAAGCATTAGTGTTATTTTAAAACATCCATGTGATTTTCAAGACTTATTTTAGGAATTAAAAATGACATTATCAAAACTTTTAAATAATTAAAGAAAAAGGAAAAAATGAGGTTCCACAAAACCTCATAGAAAGTAAGAATGCGAATTTTCTGTAAATAAAAATAGCATACCATAAAATATTTTTCCCGAACATCAAAATAATTTACTGCCTTATTAACGCATTGTAATCTAAGAATATGTCCTGAATATTAATCTAAGAATATGTCCTGAATATTAATCTAAGGATATTAGTGTATCAGGACTACTGTTTCTTCTAACTGATTTTGCAAACATAACTGGAGTCCGGAGTGGAAACAGGGAGCTTACTAAAAGCTATGTTCGTGCGTGTGTAGGAGATACAACAAAAATAAGAAGAGTTCAAATTACCCTTTATTTACTTATCGATTTTACAAACTTTCCCGCACTTCGGGATACAAAGACCAACCACTCGTGGTCTGAACGTAAAAGAATATAAGACTACTAACTAACTAAAATTTAAATAAGAGCTAAATTTAATATTTTACACTAGCACTAAGACTGGCCTTTTAAATTGCTACGTCTGTAGTACTCAAACTGCGGAAAACTACAATACGTCTTTAACTTTCAAGAGGATTAACACTTCTGGCCTCAAAGGCGGACAGTAACTGATGGCAAGCTCTTGTGAAGCCTCGTAGCAAGAGGACTCTCTCTCCTTCCTTCGACTCTCTCTTGGCAAAAAGCCACAACTTAAATGCCACTTAAGCGTTAGTAAGTACAATTTGCATAAACATATTCACGCGTTAATTAACTAAAAAATTTACTTTGTTGCTTTACAAAATTACCCTGGCTTTATAGAGAAACTCTGAATTTAGATAAACTATGTATCTCTATCCCCAAGGAATCATATTTTTTGAGAAACCAATACCAGTTTAAGAATGAATTTTATATAATTTTAGGTTTCAGATTGATGCGCAATCCCGTTTATCATATTCGAAAATTATTTACATCATTTGTAACTTAGTTCTGTTTAATAACCGAATAAGAAAATGACACAAATCATAAATGTTAGACAACAGCTAATACTGCACTTTCCCCGAACTGGTTTTCTATTACGGAGATAGATTTATTGGAAGACAACCAACTAGGTCATGAAACGCGATACGGAGCAGGAATTTGATGATTCGTCTAAAAGCGCTCGATAGTTTCTGAATCAGCTATTTAAATTCAGTTTTTCCTGACATACTGGCAGTACATCAACTTCAAAGCTTTTTATTTCAATCGCTTCATCGGAACGTCAACGTAAACGGAATTGTACCTCTTCTGCAATGTATTTATAAAGAAAATGTAGGTCAAGTTATAAACCACTGAAAATTTAAATTCTGTAAACCTAAGATTCAGTAACTGATCCTACACATACATAAATCTTTTTAAATTCGAGGCAATTCTTCCATTCAAACAGCCTTCTTTATTTATTTTATAATTTTGATTAGTTTTAAAATTATATTTTAAATTATTGGGTTGTGGATACTTAATTTATGAATACAGGATTAGCCTAAGGAACAGACGCTTTGAAAGTTTTACAGGAACAAGAGTTTTAATAGAGCAAACATTTACACGGTTAGAAGAGTATGTCTAGAGGCTTACATGGCTAAATTACAAATGCTTTCTATATGTGACCCTTTTGTAACACTACAGACATCAGTGCGATGGTCACGTTCGCGATGTTTTTAAACACGCCTCAGCATATTCATATCAGCAGTCGCAGCAGCTGTTGTGACGTTTACGATCGTCCAAATTTGCTTGAAGGAGAAAAATAAAAATTCAATCCTTGATGCACAGGGTGACGCGCAGGAGTGGGAGATTTTGAAACTGCCGTAATACACTGAAATATTCTTACGTAATTCTGGATGTTAGAAGGTACAAGTGTGCCATTTACATAAAAGCAAAAGCAACTCATATTTTGAAAATAACGCTCTCTGAATGGCGTCCCTTTCTGAAGTAACATTCCTGAATTCGAGAATAGACGTTACTCAGAACTTTCTCCAGTACGTCCGCAGTAACGGATCGAGTCTCTTCACATATCACAGTTTTTAGTTCATCCCTTATCTTTGAGTTCATCACTTACCACAGATTTGAGACATCAACGAGTTTCCAAGGAAATTTGAATCTTCGTTACATTTGGCTAGAAACGTTTCAACAAACGTTTGCTGATTGTTTGTTGATGTTACGCTATCATGCAATTTAGATTACCTAGAGCTTATAAGGATGCAGTTTTAAACTTACATGCAATATTCTACCCAAACTCAGACATGTTAGTTCCAATGACTTAGCATGTCGTTGTACAGAACGTTGCGAATTTTGCTTGATCGCTGTATTTACTGCTTGGATAGCCTCTGGAGTTCATATTGCTTTTCTTGGTCCTACAAGTTTCAATTTCAGTGTTGGTCTCGTTGTAGAGCTTTTCACCCTCTCACCCCAAGTTACTGAGGTTTTCTGAGCAGGTGCATACCTGCTAATTCACAATCTCGAACTAGATAAAAACAAAATTTCATACACAACAAATACGCTTTGATTCTACATTCTTACAAATTTTCTTCACTAATTAAATTTTATTAGAAAATTTCTAAACATTATGCAATCAGATACGAGGAGATAACCACAAATGGAATATAAAAACATTTTTTGAGATTGAGAGAGACAAGAAACATATTCTCTTCGGACTCCAAACGAAGAATGAAGCTTTCTTAGAAGGGACGATGTGATGAAAGAATGCAGTGTTGAAACATCATTTACGCAAATTTCGCCGAATTTGTAATTTATAAGACCATAAACAAGAACTGTTTATACCGCTCCAACACCAGACATATTACTGAATTCCTTCAGATCCCTGACTTTCCTATCGGTTACACATCATGCAACACAACAACCATAAGTAAGCCATAATTTTTGTTCAAGCATGTGATTTCGAAATTTCGGGGGCCCATTGACGAAGCAAGTGGTAAAACCATTGAACACCAATAGTTCGACCCCAGTACAAGTACCACCGAATAGGCTGACTGTTTGATAATTGTTTCCATGTATGGAGTAACTATAAGCTATTTACCTTTAATAAATCCTCCACATAGATAATTTTTTCTGTGCTTTATTGTAATACGAACAATACAATCCCATCTAACCGGAGATGTTATATAACGATTTGCAGAATGAAATCTAGATGCAGGATGATGTTACATTTCATGTTACATCTAATTTAGGTAGGCTCACCAGCGCTGAGCGGTAAAGTCGCTGATCACTGGTAGTTTGGTCCAGGGATCGAATCCTGGCGAACGGGTTGGCTGCATGTGGGTTTCGTGGTTTTTTCCATGCACCGTGTATACGAGCCAGTTTTCCTTAGAACGTCTTCCACAAAGGCATCTCTTTCCTTTCGCGGATAGCCCTCGAGTGCTTAGTCATAATTAAAATAAACCAAACTACTTTAGGTAATCCCATCATCTCTGATCATTTTCTGTTTTCATGTTCCCCCGGTCTAACACCAGTGAAGCTCTAATTATGGGTTTATTGAAAGGCCAGACTCTACTGAAATATTCGTGCACATTAAATGACTTAAAGGAAATTTTCATGAGGAACGAAAGGGCTATTCCAGCCAATATCCGAAGTACCCTTGTTGTCTCCGACTATAATCCTTATGTCCTGGACTATAGCAATGAATATGTAGAACATTTGAAACGTTTATCTGTAATTTGAAACAGTTTCTTTCCCTTCCCTGCTCATTTTCTCGTATTTCCAGCACAGTAATCTTTCGTTTAATACGCATAGAACCAATGCTTCTGTTATTTTCTGGCATGCAGAATCTCATACCATCGGGAAATCATGGCGTATATATACGAAATTTTTGAGATAGTGTAAGTAGGATACGTAAATTATCGCTGTTTTTGTACATTGCGAGTGCATGTCACCATGATCTACCTACCTTGCTAAGTTTGCAAAGGATTCCTCGCTTTTGGCGCTTACGAAATCACCATTAATTAGTCAAGCTATTTTATGACCATCCTGTTAGAAATTAATGGTTTATTAGTATTTTAGTGCAATCTTGCGTAAGGAAAGTGTTTCAAAACACGTTTTCTTCCGGACTGAGTTCGAAAATGTCTTGTTGCTTTTCACTGAATTAAAATTTATTCATATAAATGAAGAAATATATGTGTTTTTAGAAAAAACAAATCCCAAAATAAAAATAATTTATTGAACAAAATAAACAATGAAACATTTAAACGGCTGCAATGAAATCTCCGATATTCTACAATTTAGCAGGCTAAGTAAATTTTATTCGTTAAGAATTAATGTTCTGTGCTAGAATTTGATATTAGACGAGTATTTACTCGTCGAGATAATTTCCGTGAGTATTAAAATGAAATTATCGTAAGGAACAACGTTGAGTTAACAGGAAGTTTTACAAATGTCACACTTCATCATACTATAAAATATTTTACATACTTAAAATTAATCGAAAATAATAAATACAAACAATGATATTAAATATAAATATAACAGAATATAAAAGTCTTGTATTTTATTTATCTACAGTATCTGCTTTTCAGTTTATCATATAATGTATAATACATTTGTGGGATTTTACTTATTTAATTCCAATGTTCAATCTTAGAACCCCACAAACACTAAGAAGCGAATAATCGCTTAAGTGTGAGAATAAACACGTAAGACTTAAGAAGTGTTAACTATATATTATTTCTCAGAATAATTACAACCAAATCCTAACTCGGAGTATACACAAAGCCTCCACTTGGGCTTGAACTTAAATAATTATGAATTTAAACTAAACTAAGCTTAACTAAATCTATCTGAAAGATGTAGCCGAAGCTATCAGATTTCTAAGTAGTTGGCTCCTAAATATTAATTAATTCGGCGAAGCCAAGTAGGGGCCTAAAGTAGGACCGAGCGTAATAGCTAAGAGAGAACGTAGCCAAAAGGCAAACGCGCGCTAGTCAGGAAAATCAGACTCTCTCTCTCTCGAAGTCGGCGAAACATCGACTTAAATAGTACTCTTGCTCATTTGCATTAGCTGCGTTTCTGAAATTACATTCTGGTAGGAAATGAAATTGCAAGCTGAAATTAGAATAGGTAGAAAAGTTACATAACTTAAAATAACTGTTAATAAAATTAGGATAAACCTTACATATTTAATGTCTGGCTCTGTAAAGAGACGCCGTTTAACTCTGCACAATAATACTATTAATATTTCTTTTACCTTATTGATTATGATGTTCTTGTAAAAGTGAATGCATTCAACAGACAAAAAAACATCAGTGTTTCTGTGCTTCAGTACTTATTATCTTCTTGACTGCATCTTTCGCTTGTGCATTAGATATAAAATGAAAGATCCTTACCTGCAAAAAGAATATTACACTATTTTAATCCGTTATTAAATTAATAGTTTTTATCTAACCATTAAAGCAATCAGCATATAAATAATTCTGTTAAATTTTTAAGATCGTAAAAAAGTTAACAATAAGATATAATTTAAATTACACTTTTATACATTACCGTAAAAGCCAAAAATGAATAGAATTTCTGAAGTAATAACAAAAAGGCATTATAAGGTCTTTATAACATAAATAATCTTTATGTAATGATGGCAGACAGATTGATAGCATAACTAAAATGCATGCATTTTTACATTTATAGGGCTACCGTTTGTTACGCTGATCAACGACGCACTCTTAAAAGTAGTAATTTAATTCCATGCCGCTTGAAAGAGTAATAGCTCTCAGAATTGGAAATTTAGCATGTCATCTAAATAAAAATTAAGTAAGGAGAATATAGTGTCCGTAATATGCTAGCTAATCTTACAGGAAAAATGAAATACTAGACTAAATAAATTTCGGACTTAACACAAAAATTATGTACACTCTGCACAAAACAGGGGGACAGTTCTATATATCCCGTTCTACTGTGGTGATTGATGAAATTTAACTTGCATTTTTCATCTCTGGAAAACGCGACTAAGGATATGTATTAGACTTATATACAGCGTTGTTCAAATACAAGTATTTGGACACAAAATTGAACTTTTCTTAAATTGCCGGGTTTTGTCATATTTCAGTTCTACGACTAAAATTATACCAAAGTGCGAAGTTTTGTAAAAGTTGCAAGAGTAGTTTTTAAGAAATTAGTTTTCGAAATTTTACCTCCTTAATGTTAATTAAAATACGCTGTGGATTTATCAGTATATCTTTTTTATTAAACTTACTTGATTCCTTTTTTCAGAATTCGAAGTTTTAATTCAGTCCAAATAAAATTCGCAGATATTTCCTGATTTACGTTTTAAATGTGTGTTTTTTAGTAATTTTAGAATTTTTTTTTACCCTCACTTTAAAATATATGCAGTTCTAGAAATACCTGCAAAAAATTAGAATTTTAAATATCCTAAGATATACGTGAATTTATACATTCGCGCGTTTTGAAATTTGGAATATTTGTTATAAGAGATAATGACATCAAATGTGATTTGCGCACTTTATTAACATTATTTGAAAGCACCTGTTTTTCTGCTCCTGCAAAATGAAAGGGAAAGGAAAATAGGTTACAACAAATTAACAATTTCGCCAAGTGAATTATTCTTGGCGCAAACTGAAAAAGTGCGCCAAGATAAATTTTTAATTTCTCGATTTTCTACTCAATTTTACAAAATTAATGTTTCGACATAATTTGAGTCATAGAATAGAAATATGAAAAAAAAACCGGTATATCTTTTCAGAAAACGTTCGGATTTTGTGTCAAATTACCTATGTTAGATTAATGCCACATATAAATTTAATACATATTTTAAGTCGCGCTTTCGAGACATGAAAAATGTGAATTAAAAGCCGTCTGTCGGCCCAGTAGAACAAGATTGCAGCGCATGATAAAATCTACATATTTCCTTTTTTATTCATTAGATATTTATTAGGAAGACAGTATGAACATTTTTAAAGTGAAAATTAAAATTACTTTTTTAAAGTCAGCACCTACTTATCTAATTCTTTTATACCTACATTTACATATTCTTAAACACCTAATTTATTAAATTTTTAAATTTTATTTCAGCCTTTTTTAGTTTCATACGGGAAAACTTGCTTTTAGATTGATAGGTGTCATAAATAAAGTTCGTGAAACATGGGAAAGGATTCCTCGGAGAGGTACAGTTTATTAAAGCCCACTTAAATAAATTCTACGCGAATATATTTGTGACTCCATATTATGAAATTTCATGCCAGCTAAGAAAAGGATAACAAATGCATTGAAATACAAATACCGTTTTCCAAAATCTTGAAATTTATTCTTTCCCAATAAAATGGCAATTCTGCCTTGCAACCAGTGCCACGTATTTTTCGTAGTTTATATGACTTTGCACAGCTAGAGTTCTCGAGTGAGTTGTTAAATTGTTTTTCTCAGAGCGAGATTGCCACCATTTTATTTTAAATCGAACAGACAATGTTTGAAACTTCATTTATCAGCCGCTTTCAGTCTTACAGTGCAGGCTCACTTCCTTTAGAGTTTATATCAAGTAAAACAGAATACAGTTAAAGACAGTATATATGCAGTGAAATTGATCTGATCTTATTTTCAAATGCAAAGTCCCGTGCATTCACGGATATAGTTTCTGTTCATTTTGAGATATAGGACGCAGGTTAGATCAACGAGCTCTGATTTAGTATAATTTTTAAGGCATTTAGCTGGTAAAAGCAAATATACCCTGTGGATGAATTTTCATACTTTTCGAGATGATATATCTTTATTTTTATAACATAGCTTCCTGTCATAACTTGAAAGGCATTCGATTAAAACACTTTAAAACGGGTGTAGTTTATACATTAATATTTTACTATATTTTGTAATACAGTCGATATGTCTGAGGTCAAATTTCCAAAGGCTTTTGGGCACTGGAATACTACTACTAATAATAATTACGTGTTTAACCGATGATTGTTTGAACTTACGCAGATTTGTATATATGAGTAACACTGCTCAAGATAGTTACGGTTGTTGTGAGTTCGGTATGAAACAAACCATCTAATCAACAAGTCTTAAGAAAAGCAAGCGAAAAGAAGCTAAGAAAAGAAAATCATAGCATTTACAAACTTCAAATTCAAAAAGTTTGTTTATTGCTTTTGAAAATCATAATCTTTGGATAAGAATGGAAAAGTTATCTAGAGCCTTTTCTACTTAGAAGGGTACTAGAAACAAATAACATAAGATGAATGATTCGTAACAGTGAAGACGATGTCTCAGCAACACGACTTAACTGAATCCGTAGCCTAGAGGGCCGACGGTCGTTTAGAATAGAAGCTGACCAAACTTACCATCCATTGCACGGAAGTCTTTGAAGTGGCCCGAAGTGTTATTTCCAAACTATAAAATCGATTTTTGAATACAAAATGAATGCCAGTATAAACAGCAACAACCAGAAGAAACAGCGGTTTAAGCACCAGTCTTTTACAAAAGCACTTTCTGAGTTTATTAGTAGTAAGCTTCAATGTTGTTATAGATCGATTGGATAACTGGTTTTTGAGATTGCGTATCTACGGTCCGTGTATCTTTAACAACGACATTTTCTTTATCTTAATTTAAATTTTTTATATTTATTTCTCATTTTATATTCTTTTCTCAGACGAGTCCCGCTTTAGTACATAATTTGACAACAGAAGGCTTATTGGCGACAATAAATGACATTCGGACAGAATTTGGAACTTAGAATAATTCTGCATTTATGATCCGAAGCATCCAACTTGAGGAAGCGGAGTAATTGTCTGGCCTGTGTCTGTACTAATGGCCGCACCAACCTGTCAGAAATGGACCACTGAAAGCTCAACGATATAGATATGAGACACTTCGCAGTCCTTTGTGCGGAAGCAGTCAGGGCTGAATCCAATCTCATTGATGATAACGGCAGACCACATTGTAATCGACTAGTGTACGACTTCCTTTTGACAAAGAAATTCTTTGTCCTGTTGTTTTCTACCATGGTTTAGATACCATGCTTCGCGGACATGAATTCAATCGAAAATATTTGGGATATTAAAAAAAGAAAGGTTGCTTACCCCCTATCACCCCCAGAATTACCTAGCTCAGGAGGCGGAAATTTGAAAGGAGGGAGTACACCAGTCTTTTCCTGATCGCATCATTGATGCTTCACAGATATTCAACATTGTTTTCGATAAAGGGGCTTATTAAAACACGTCTGAAAAATCACATTTTTATTCCCCTTCATGAGATGTAAAATGTATGCAGTCTTTTTGCTTTCTGACAAAAAATGAGAAAAAGTTTTAACGACTCTTTGGTTCCGTGCGTATATTAGAGTTTTTATCCGAGAAATCACATTTTTGTTTTCTGCCAAAAGGTGAGAAAAAGCTTTTAATTATTTCTTTTTCTCTGCTTAATTGTCTTTTCTCGCAGTTTATATCACCTATGGATCATACATCAGCTAAAAACACTTTTCCTCATCCGCATTTTGTATCCAGAATCATATTATCTCCTAAAGTATTTTGAGCAATTTAGTTTCCCTAAAGACATCATTCACGATAGCATGCCTTCCTTAGTAGACAGCTCTCATGTATGTTCCCGTATGCATAATTCACAACTGCACATCAGCGTAGCCACTGAGGGAGGGGTTACGAAAATGGACCAATGAGCTTCTATTGCTCTTGTGACGGCGGATCTTTGAAACTGGGCATATGAGCGTACGTTGTTTACGTTTTAATTTGCATTTGTTTCGCAGTTATAAGTGTTTGGCGTAATAGTAGGAATTTTCGTAGTGCTTTCTATTCATGAGTTTATTTAATCCCTGACATTTCACTTTCGCGATTTTCATCACTTATTGCTATTCGGATTGATGTTCACGGGATATTATCGTTCTTTAGATCGAGAAAATGACTCAAGCTACAATTAGTGTCGAATATTATGCCTGTGGATTAAGACAATTCAAGTGCATTATTTTAATTGAGCTGAGAAGGGCTGGAAGTGTTACAATGAATCATATAGTACTTTCTTAGTTAAGTGCTTGCATTCTTTTGCGTTTGAAAGTGTAAGATTGAAAATATACGTATATTGATCTAATTGTATCTATTGTAACATTAAAACTTACATATAAATAAATTAAATATATTCTTTGTAAACAAGCTAAATTCGTTCTGTTTGAAGAGTATTTCTTGTGCAGACAGTGCATTTAAGAGTGGACAGTAATTAAATGTGAAATTCAACACACTAAATGTATAGGAATCCAAATGAATATTCATGGTAAATTTAATATGATAGTAGTATCGCAATTTTTATCTTAGTAATCTGAAAGTCAGTTAGACTATAGTTTTCTGTCTAGGCAGCATAATTTTTAAGATGTATGTATGTATATAATATATAATATGTAGCATTTTAAAAGGTAGTTTAATGTTGAATTAAAATCATTTAATAGAAATTAATATACAACTTTACTTACAGAGGTAACATTTTAAATAACAGTATGCAACTGTAGCAGCACAAACGAAATTCCTAAAAAGCACTGAGAAACCATGTTTTGATCTGTGGATACGTATTTCAAGCTCTTTTCAGCTTGACATAGTATTCTAAACAAATGACAAACTAATTCTGATGAACTGTGAGTAATTCTAATTAAAGTAAAATTATATTTACAAAATGTTTGTACCTTCTAGTACAGTAATAATTCTGCTTAAATATTAATAACATTTTAAATTTGCTTTAAAAAAAAATTTTTTTTAGTTTTCTGCATAGTTTTTCTCTCTGCAAAATAACAGCATTCATAATATTTTAAGTAGTATATTTATGAATAATTAAATGAATCTGGATTAAATAGTATTTCTTCACGCAGATGAAAAATACAGATATAATACTAATAATTTGCAATTGCATAATTTTATTCAGACTTTTTAAATTACTCTCAATAAACTGATATTATTTAAAAATTGTAAGACAATTTTATTTCAAATGTATCGAAATATGTTTTTTCTTCTGAATTGAATGTAGTAACTGAAACAAATTTTAAATAATAATTATAGTTACCATTTTATAGTCAATTACCCTTAAATACAATACGTTACATATCTGTTATAGAACTTGTAAATTTAAGTACGTATCTTTACTTTACGACATGAAGAATGCTGAGAAATGTAGTTTCTTGAAAACAGAAACAGAGATTTTTGAGTCGAAGTTTCGCGGAGTGTCTAACATGTGTTTTGTATTCAAATTCTTTCAACCAGGTAGGGAAATCTTCACAATTTTTGAGTCGAAGTTTCGCGGAGTGTCTAACATGTGTTTTGTATTCAAATTCTTTCAACCAGGTAGGGAAATCTTCACAATTGCTTATATTTGATCTCATTTCGCAATGAAAATTTTCAGAAGAAATCGACGATGCTTTAAATATTTTGTACAGGAAATTGCGTGGCAAAATGTTTTCAACTATCTTGCTTAAAGCGGGCCAAAGGTTATTTGACATGCTAGAAATATTACTGGAAGTCCATTGGCCCATCCTAGAAGCCACTCCCTCGGTGGCTACACAGATGTACACTTGTGAAATATGCTTCCCGTATTCAATTAAACAAACAAGCGCACCAACGGCCGAGCAATAAAGTGGCTAAATACTGATAGTTCGGTCTGAGGTTCGAATTTCACGAAGAGGCTGGCTGAATGGACGCTTTCGTGGTTTTTCCCCTGTTTAAAGTGCACATGAGCCTGTTTCCCTTAGAAAGTCCTCCACGAAGGTATCCCTCCCCTTTGACAGATAACCCTCGAGGTTTTGCCGTAATCACATAAACCTAAACCAATTAAACAAAAAAGAAATTTCCAGCAAGCACTTTATTGTAACTGATAAATTGTGTTTTTAACGCCATGTGTAAGTATACTCCAAGGCTTAATGCAGAATAATCGCTTAAAAGTTTAGTAATTTTTTTAGTTTCTAGGCTGACTAATACAAAAATTGAATTTTATAATAAATGGCCACATAACTATACAACTAAAGCTTCCATTTCCATTAAACTTCCTATTTGATTTTAAGCAGGGAATTAAATGTTGATATTTTAATTTAATAATAGTAATTGAATGCTTTTACAGTCGTTTGCGTGTTACATTAAAAAAATCAATTGTAGTGTGAATAGTGTCGTCATACTCCACTTTTTTGCCTGTACAGTCCAGATTACAACATTTTTCAGATTAATCATTTTTGAATGTATTTTGTTTCTCATCTTATCAATTTTCTGCTCTAGTTTTCTGATCAAAAATCCTAGTTTCTCTCAAAAGAGAGATAAAATGGGTATGTATTGTTTCAGATACAGGTTTTCCCATTTGAATTATATTGTTCTTATTACAGCGATGTTTTTCTTTTTATGATCTAAAAGAATTCTTATTCAACTAAATTTCAATTTCTTATTCCATTTCAATTTTGCAGTATGTATTACTTTTGCATCAGTTTCAATTCTATGATACGCATTCTTTTTCTTTTATTTCCCTGATGAAATATGTTGAGCAAAATCGAAAAGGTTTCAATGTAAAATTAATTTAGCAAAGATATGTAAAATCTCTCAATGCAAAAGTCTTAAATATAATTTTAATAGCTATGTTACCTAGGTCTATCCATGTAACTAAAGTATTGTCAGCGAAAAAAAAGAAGGAAGAAAAAGCACTCAAAACGAATTTAGAATTCTTTAGAATGTTCGCAACTGTGCTTAAATTTTAAAACATTTAAGTATTACTTACGTTTATTAACTACGATCTACTACTGGCCGAGTGGATGAAATTACTGCATACTAGTAATTCGTTCAGGATTCGCTGTCCTTCTAATGAGCTTGCAACATGAAAGTTTCGTGATTATGTCATTTTTAAGAGAAAAATTAACCAATGTAACTAACAAAAATTCTTTCCCTTTACGCGGATATATCTTCGTTGCTTCGCCGTATTCCCAATGAGCCAACCAATCAACTTCTGTCTTCTGACTGTTATCAGATTTTTTTTTTTTTCAAAATCTTCTAACCTCCATTACAAAACGATTTTAAAATCAATATTTTACATTTTGTTTGTTAAATGATGTTAGTTTTTAGATAATGTTTTATGTTTCTCGTATGGGCATTTATCAGTAAAATTTCTTCTTGCCGGTTTTGCACTTCTTTTAAAGACAGAACTGAACTTCGTAATACTGTATGGTGTATGGAATAAATAAAGGCATTTCTTTGCTGTACATAAAATGTCGAAAAAATCCGTTAACGAGGCTTCGCGTCCTTAAATAACAAACATCCAGATATTCAGCCATTTTTATTCAATACTAGCGGAAGTATCCGATGCCAGTTAAGTTAAATTGAGAGTAATGTATATAACAGCAGAGAGAACGTTGTAATAACGATGCAAAGTATACGATTCATAGTCATACATTTCTCACTCTGATGCATATGGAACCCACATAAAAAATTTCGATAGAAAAAGAAACTAATTCTTGTTCATTATATCAACAACAATGGTATGCAGTTTTAGTCTTTTCTAATCACATGCTCGAAAAGCTCAAGTTGCATCCAATATTTCACCTATATTCAATTTTAGTCGATTAAATGCGGCAAAAATATTTATCATAATTGATTAAAAATCAATAACATGAACAAACAACACAAACAAACTTTCTTCTTTATATATGTAGATTTTGTAAAACTTACAAATTTTTTATTAACAAACTCTGTGATTTGAAAGCGAGCAGTGGCGACACTTTTCGAAATAAAGCATTTTTATTTCCAAGGAGCGAGACTGTTGCCACTTTGAAAAATGAGTGCGAAAATTAGTGATTTCAGAGTTTTTAATTAATATCTCAATAAAGTCGCACGAAGATGGGAACAGTCGAAAACAGTTCCCACGAATTTTTGGAATCGAGAATAATGTATTTAATGTTTTACAATGCTATTTTTATTTCATAGTAAAACTTAGAAATTTTTATTAACAAACCTGGAATTTGAAAGCGAGCAGTGGCAACAACTTTCGAAATAAAGCAGACTTTCATCTCCAGCTTGCGAGACTGTCAGAAAAATGAGAGCGAAAGTTATCGTTTTTCCAAGTTGTTAATTTATATCTCTGATTTTAGCTATTTAGTTACAAACAAACCTCGCCAGTAACAAACAAAGATCTTAACAATTAAGGCAAGAGTAAAACAATAAATGGACTCCTCTTCTAGCATCTCCTGAGTTAACTGCTCGATATCAGGTGTGCAGTGGGTGATTCTCATTTGCGTGTAGAAGCGTTAACCAGTTTGACTGTTGATTTAAAGCAACTTTCGTGTGTGAAGGCATTTATTATCCTATGTAAAAGTGTAAATTAGAACACCACATTTGCTCTGCAAATATAGAGCAAATACAGTATACTTCAAACAACAAGATATAGCTATTTGCTGAGGTCTGGCTAAATCTGCATTACTATAAATCCATGACTTTTTCTGGCTCCAGTCTTTTCACATTACCTCCATTGTCTAACAAATTTCGAGCCCATCCGAGGCTGACTATTGTTTCCCCTGAAAACTGGAAGTTTTAAATGGGTTGAAATCCATCAAACGGTGCTGCTACATGGGAATTTTCATGGTTTTCCTCACGTGTAGTGTGAATACGAGCCAGTTCTCCACGAAGACAATTTTTTAAATAGGTGAATAAAATAGCCCTCCCGTGCATCGGAACAGTTCAACTCTAACATGTTTTTTTTTGCTTTGAAGGGGTATAAGAAAGAAATATCTTTAAAAATATTAATCGCTACTGTTGCATTAAAAATTCAGTTTCTATAACAGCTTAATCATTATTTCAATTCACCCAGCATGCCACTGAAAATCATGCCACGTGCTACTCTTGCTGAGCATGCCATACGTTACTCATGCCTGAATGGACTTTAAAAATCTTAAACGTAGTTTTTCCTCCAGTTACGTGGAGATTACGGACCTCAGTATGTAGACAAATGCAAATCCATCTATAAATTATGCTTCTTCAAAAAATGAACTTTTAATAATTTACTGTCCACCAGAAAACCTAGTAACAACATAAAAGATGGATTAACATATATTTTGCATGGAATTCTCATAAATACAATAAAGTAGGTGAGAATTGTTATTTACAGACTGAAAATATAAAAACTACTCCTGAATTACGTAAGTAACGCGTTCCGTACACTTTGCAAATTGCTTAAGTACAACTTCGCATTCATCTACAGTACAATTATTGCATATTAATTATTTCCATAACATTATTTTATAAATTAACCGTGCAAATAGTGTTTGAATTCAAGACGTGCTGAGTCATTAGGTTATTCTGAAGCAGGAGACATGAAAGATAAACCATGCCTTCGCCGGGATTCGAACCTCGGACCTCTCGAATACGCGCCGAGTGTGCTGGCTATTACACCACGAAGACATACTAAGAAGGCGTAAGAAGTACCAGTACAGGTCAGGAAAGAAGGAATTGTTTTCGGATTCCTTGTTTCTAATTAATACATTTAAGTTTTACGTTACGGATTTTGCACACTTATGTAATAATGCAACAGCAATATGCTTTATATTAATGTAAAAAAACTGACGCGATTATTTCCTAGTATGCATTAATAACTCATTAAAAGTGCCATAAACATTTCATGATACATTGTGTTACTTACACATTCAAAATAGAGTTTTGGAAATATTATTGCAGATTCTTCGGTACATATCAAGCAGTTTTACTTCGTTACTTTTCTCTTAACACACTGAGAGCAATTATAGATAAAAATTAATATTTTCTGCTGCTATTATCATTATTTTGATTAATATATCATAAATGTTCTCTAATGTTATGTAATATATTTGTAAAACATAATATAACATCTATATTTGTTTTTAGCCCATAATTAATTTATATTCATTTGGATACGAAAAGTCCAGTGTGGAAATGCAGGCAGTCACATGCACACGTAGTGAAAAAATGCGTGTAGTGAGAAATGGCGCTTAATATGTTAAAAGAAATTCAATCAGATGTAGAAGAACTTCATGAATATGCTATATAAGACGAATTGTATTTAAATAATTTCTTTGTTTTTCATACCATTTCATGATTTAAAACCTCGTTATTAATAGCTTAGCGCTTTCACCTCAATCATCGTATAACCAAGAATAAAGAGTCACCTAAAAAAATATTTGTTTTTACTTTTTAAAACTCATTTACTGAATCACGCAACTTAGAAAAGTTTTTGTTTCATGCGAGCGAATAAATATTCACTTCTTAAATTTCTTTGAGTTACTTATTTGGTGCAATAGCTCATTTCTGCGAAAAGCCAAATATATTATAAGTTTAAATTTCAGAATAAATATAGGTTATTCACATTTCATTATTGCAAACTTCTTTCAAATGACCAGTATCGTAATTGTAAGAAATCAAAGCATCTACTTAAAGTCTGACATCGATGTTGGTCTTTCTTACTCCTGAATTATAAGTACAGCTTGGATGAAAATCTTGCAACACATTTGTATTTTGAACATTTGCACCTAAAAAGATAATCCTATCCGACACCGTAATAAATAATGCACCACCTTAAAGACAGTTCTTTATGGACTTCAAAACATTTTAGAGATTTAAGGCATCAACATTTCGTTTATTGTTACGACATAAAGAAGTTCAACCTTATAGAACACAGATGGCCGCAGATCTTTCGAAATTATTCATAATGCTCTAATTAACAATAATTAAATTTTGTTCTAGGTTCGAAACCAACATTACTAAATCAATGCTACTAAATGAAGGTGACCCCAGTCCTGAACAAAAATGTCTCGCGAGTAAAAAAAAAAAAACTTGTGCTAATTTTTTTTTGAAAAATTAAATATAAAATTTAAAAAAAATAGATATATAAAAACTTTATTCGAATAATTTTTTCCGCTGTTGCCAAAATATGAAACTAAATCTTTACTCTTCAGCAAAATTAAAACTGAACTGAAAATAATCTCAATTTTGAAAGCTCCAGTGTATTCTTTTTATTCCTCCAGCTTGGAATTAAACTTTAAAACGAAGGTAATGTTTACAGAAAATTTCGCTGTTTAAATCATAAAATTTCATCAATTTTTTTTTTCGGTCAGAGGAGGATCTTTAAAAAGTGTGCGCGGGAGATATAATGATTAAAATTTTGCAACTGATATCTATTACGAGGTAAGTACGCAACTCAACGTGTTTTCGTGTCTTCGTTTCAACGGTGATTTTGTAGTCTTCCCCATGCATAACGCAAGTACAAACCAGTTTTTCCTAAACAGTCTCTTATAAGGGAATCTCTTCGTTTAGGAAGATAGCTCTTTGTGCATTTTGCGATATTCAAATAAACAAATAGCTAACATTACTTTTTAATTGATTTACTTTCTTATACTGACATCATAGAAACGAAAGCAAAATGCAGCAGGTCATTTTTTACAGAAACACGTTCTCCTAAAACCAGTTTTTATCATCAATAACCATTTTTTAATCTTCTGCAAGCTTTTATCTTCACAAACTATTCTTTTTTACAACGATAGAGAAAAATTCGTTCGACGCTGTGTTGCACGAACGTTATTTAATCAGAGGAAAGGAACGGTTATGGAATTTAATTACATAAAATTCCTAGAAACAAAGGCTCCTCGAAATGTATTCGACAAAGTATTGCAAATGTTTCGTCTGACAGCAATTGTACGCTGGTAAATAACGCACTTTTATCTGCAGGATAAATGCATGATTCCTGTGCAATGTGTATTAGAAAAACATGCTGCTTTTTTTAACGGACTAAATTTTATGATTAAATGAAAAAATCAGCACATCTTTGAGATGCAAATAAAACAATATTATTTTTCAAGAATTAATAAAATAATTTTTATTTCATAAACAGTTCATAATATGAAACTGAGAAACCCTCGGGTACGCAAAAGATACTATATTCGAAATATTTCTTCCTTGTTCGTTCCAGCTCAGTTTGTTCAAGAATTACGCTATGCTCTTTACTGACTAGCTAAATTATTTGCACATTTTGTTAACAGTATTAGATTTCAGAGGATCAATCTTTACTTAGATTTTTCAGATCCCTCAACCCGAAAATTTTATATCATATAAACACTTGCTCGGTAGCATTTATTTCCAGTAAATCGAGTTCAGTTACTATAGTTACACATTTGAATGAGATCCATTCAGCCTCTATTTCGAATTATATTCGCTTAATTTTTGCTTAATTTTCAGCAGTTACATATCTGTCTGCCCCCCAGACGGTATAGCTGTTAGGGAAGCCTAACTGCGATACCGAAGGACACGGGTTCGAATCCCCGAGGAGCCGTGAATGTAAAATTGTCTCTTCCTTCATAAGAGTTAATGGTGGCCGTCTATTAGATGCCACTACAATAAAATGCCCACCACTTCTGGCCTTAGTAGTGGCCAATGCCATTATATGGAAAGTGTCTCACCATTGGGAATATATCTGTGAAAATATAATATTCCATTGAACCATTTATTACAATAATACTGAGTAAACTTGATTCTCTGTAAACCGACAGTCTATAAAAGTCGTAATTAAGAGGAAGAAAATAGAAATCTTAAGTTTGAAGAAACATGGTAATTGTTATTTCTATACCCTTGAGAAATTGATAGCTTTAAGATAGATCCCAGCTTAAAGTTTAAAGGAAAGGCAACACATACATTTGAGCTCATGCACCACTTTATTTAGGATAACTGCAAATTCTTTGTAGAGAATTATTAGTCCAACGGGGCTTTGTCCCTGAAGGACTATTGTTTTCGTTTTGCGATTTTGCGTCGGTTCACTCTGAATGTCCGTTTCACTTTTTAAATTGTCACTAAATATTATCGCCCTGTATTATATTTAAAGAAATTAACTAATAAAGAATCTGCATAAATGTTTACATGTTTCTCACATTGTGATAAAATGATGGTGCCTAGAGCCATCCAATTTTGAATGACGTAATCCCACTGCGAATATGGGCATCTGGAAGCCTAAATTTGAAATTTATTTTATTAACGGTTTCATATTTTGTAAACCTTTAACGAATTTTTGATTAACAACAAAGATTTCAAAGCGAGCAATGGCAACGTTGTACAGAAAAAACATTTTTATCCTCAGCGCGTGACACTGTGTATCGGAAATTCTAAAGATATGCTCAGTTATTTTGCGACATTTCTCTTGAACTGAATTTTATGGTTTAAGTGCGAAGAATATTTAATAAATTAGAATAGCGAAGAATATTTAATATTTAATAAATAAAGGTAGCACATAAAGTGTTAAAAAAAGTCCCTTTGGATGTAATTTAAAATCTGAAACCTTTCAGATTTTTTTTAAAATTTAAAGTCAGGCTGATGGACAGTATTTTTGTGCAACGTCGTGAAAATATTATGCGGAAAAAGGAAGGAAATAAAATAATCTGAGATTGAAGATTAAATTAGAAGCATTAAAATATTAAACAAAAAGAAGCTTTAAATAAAATTACAATGGAATTCATTGGATAAATAAAAGTTGGAGCCTGGTTAAAGACAGGATAACAAATTGAGCGGTGATACGTGAAACGAACTTGCAATGAAATTTTAAAATTACAAAAATATAAAAATTAAAGAGAATGAGAAAAGGAACGAGGCCTTGTATTTATGGTTTCCGTCGACAAGAGCGCGAACAACCTTATAATTGATTTCATTTTGCAAGAACAGCTCTACAGATTTTATGAGCAATTTCAGGGGAAAAAAGGAAAGAAGGCACCAGTTTGCTGTTAACCTCGCTCCAGCTCTACAGAAGGAAAATGAGGGACGGATTCAGATTGTGGAACTTTTTTGCCGAGAAAAACATTTCATTAATATGGAAGTGTTTTACAAATGCATTGAGAAAAATTTCTTTCCAGAGGCATTTATAGTTGTAAGGAAACGGCCCTGAAATTTAGAAACTTGTGTTATAGAATAGTTGTCTCGGTGGATAATAAATAGGCTTCGAACTATAAAAGATGTACATAGACAGCTACAAAATTGTCATGCGGCAACAGACCAAAGAAAACTAGAATTGGTGCCCGCAGGAAGACGAAAAATCCTCTTGCATTTAAAAATATTTAAAAGTACTCAAAGAAGAGTGACACTTATGGTTAATTTGCCTCTTTAGCCTAGAAGCCAATAGAATGCATGTATGGATGGATGGATGGAATAACGCTACAGAATTACTGATTTACACTTTGTTCTTCTCTATAAAAGTTTATTAAATCCCAAATCTGCCAGATAAACTGTCTCTCTTTTTAGAAAACGTCTTTCCCCCCCCCAAAGGCCGAACCTCGGCGACGCAGTCATATTAGAGCAATTCCTACCTATAAATATAACTGCATTATGTCAATCAATGGATCACGGAATTGTCATAGTATTAAAAATAAAAGTACAGGCATAATCATCTTTACCACTAATCTCATATTTAAAGACGAGACATGAACGAAACGTTAACGAAAATTGATTTGTTGGACGCGGTGTGATTGATTGACAAGCACTGCAATGAGACATAGATGATAGATGTTTTTAATTTCTGAAGAAATTTATTTCAGAAAATTCATTTCAGAAAAATAAGTCCCAGGAGAACCCAAAAGGACAGAAAATTCTGCACTGGTAGATACAATAATGAAGATTCCAAGCTGCGAAAAATCTACTGGCAGTGATAATGATGAAAAGGTATAGTGATATGAGAGTGATGAAGCTCTAGGAGACAATAAAATTGTTATACAGGTAAAAGATACTATTAAAGAACTACAATATGAGAACGTGGGAGATGACAGAAAAATTCAGCGAATGACTCATTAAGTGAAAGGCTGGAGGGTATTGAGGAAACATTGCGTCATTTCGTCCTTCCTCGCTTACGCAACGAAGCAGTGCGAAGAAAGTGTGAATGGTAAAGACAATTAAGAATCATCAATCTGTCCACAACAGGATTAGTTATTTTGACGTCAGATTATATCTTTCTTCTGTAACATAGTAATTATGTTTTGTCAGATTTTACGTTTTAACAGACATAGAGAACCAAAGCTTCTGTCCGTTATCAGGAAGAATTTGCAAAATTTGAGTGTTTGATCTAATTCGATGGTCTAGGCACTCGAAAAGTGTCCTTTAATAAGAAATGTTTATTAAAGTGGAGTGATCGTTTACAGAGTTCAAATTTTATTTTGCTTCGTTGGTGAAGATTAAAGGTATTTAATAATTGAATTTAGAACAAAATAATGTATGTTTAATAAATTAATTTACTGCAATATACTACGAGATATCTTCCTAGATATTCATGAAAGTTGTCATTTTAGATATCTCGCATTAAGCACTTTTTTTACTTCCTTCTATGAAGTAAAGAAAGCGTTGTAATTGAGAAAAAATTTAGGTATCATAATTCAAAGATAATACCCATTTTCACTGGTTTTAAATTCATACGAACGATTTTTGTGCGTGACATCTTTACGCATGGACAGAATACAGGATTTTTTTTCCAAACTAGACTATAAAATGGATCAAGGAAAGAATTTTTCGTGACGTCTGTACACGTATGTGCATACATAAGTATCTCGCATAACTCTAAAGCGAGCAACCATAGAACGTTGAAATTTCGTGTAGAGGACTACTATAACATCTAGTTATGCACCTCTCCTTTTTGTTACAATCGGCAGCACCAAACATATATATACATATATCTATCTCTCTCTCTCTCTATATATATATATATATTTGAACCTTGTTACAAAACTGGGCGAGCTCACTATTTTTATTTTTATATGTTGGCAAATTGGGCATTTTTTTCTTTTGAAAGTGTTGAATTATGTTGCTCTTATGTTCCGGTTAACGTTTTTATGCCTTTATTGAATGTCCATACAATAGCTGAAGAATTATCAATAATTTAAAAGTTCAAATGGCGCTATTTGTTAACATTTGCTATCTGTTAACGAGGCCGCCATTTGCTAATAGTTGAAACTCTTAGAATAGTGGAATAAGTCAGCTGGTGCAGAAACCTCAATGTCGTGGTATAAAAAAAATTTAACTTTCAATTTTATACTAAAAATTCGAAAATTTTATCTTCCTGCCCCTTGATCGAATTGCGAATTTTGGCGTAGAAATTAATTTTAATTTTAAAAACTGTTTTTTAACTGCTCAGTGGTTTAGGATTTTTTGCATTTTACAATTTTTAATGAAGATGTTTTGAGTTATGTATTTTTGCCTTGCTGCGATGTGAGAATTGAGTTTATTGAATGGGAAATGCATCTCTAATGAAATTCGAGAAATAAATTTAAATCAAGCGCAGCTAAAAACGTGTGTAATTTATAGGCCGTAAAAGGAAGTGCTGTGGTATGCACCAGATATTTTTATAAAAAAATTGCTGCTTCTATACTTTCCATCTTGCAATATTTTTCAAAATAATGTAATTAAAATTTCATGAACGATAACTGCGTTGTTTCTTTTTTAAGGGAGAAAATCATTTTAAACAGAAACCCAAAAGTTATTTCGTAAAACATTCTTTTCGCGGACCGTGCAAGTTCTTTAAAAAGGGAATTTAGAACAAATGAGTATTGGATACTAATTGTATTCCTAATCTGACTTCACAAAAATATCTACAAGATTACATCCAGTGACACTGGAGACATTCGTATCGAAAATTTATAAAACCTGAAAATAAATACAGAAAACATAGTATAACCTGGAGCGAGATACATCATTAGAATTCGGAGCTACTTCACACAATGCGAGATTCCTAGTCACCTCGTATTAAGTAAATGTCAATACAGAATTAAAAACACTATTGTCATAAGAAGCAAGTTAAAAAAACTGAGCCAAGAATTCGCAGAATTCTAAAATGTTTGTGCTTCATTAATGACAATCGGATAAATGATGGACTGGGGGAAAATCCAATATATTTTCTATTATTTTCAAATCCTTTTACTTATTATGTGAATCGAAATAAAAAGAACATATCTCAGAAAGTTATAAGAAACAAATCGCTTTCCGATACTAAGAGTGAAATTAGAAGAAAAAATATTTTGAAACACATTATAATTAAAAACTTTTTTTCGACCGAGTTGTACTTTTTACCTTTTTATACTGCTTATTTTAGAATACTTTTCCTGATTTAAATTTACTAAACAGGAGTATCCCAACAATCTCAAACTAAATTATACGGATCATTTACTTTTTTTACAAGAAAAATAAAGATTGTTTTTAATTTATTTACTTTTTTATAATTTTCCTCACTGATTTATATAATGTAAGAAGATAATATTCTACAGCTGCAATTTTAAGAAATTTATTAATTTACATCGGATGAACTCGTGAAATAGTTGGAAATGTCCATCAGATTGGTAAGGTATAAAATTTAATGGAAAGCATGTAAGGTTTATCCTTAGTTTTTAACAGTTGCCTTTAGTTAAAGCTACTTTCCTATCCTTTCTATATTAAGCTTACAATTTCCTACCAGAATGTGTTTTCATAATCGCGTTTAATGCAAATGAGTAAGAGTAGTATTTAAGTCGATGTTTCACTGACTTCCCTAGAGAACCCGAGTTCCTGACTAGCGGGCATTTGCCTTAGGCTGCATCTTTCTGTAAGCTATTGCTACGCTCGGCCGTACATTAGGCCTTTCATTAGCTTCGCCGACTTAATTGAGATTTAGGGGAAAACTATTTAAAATCTTGATAGCTTCGGCTATATCTTTTAGCTAAACCTTAGTTAAGATTTAATTCTTATTAATTTAAGTTCAAGCCCAAGTGGAGGCTTTGCTGTAAGCTCTGAGAAAGGAGCCGACTGTGTTATTTCTTATGTGGAAAAATAAAGGGTAAATTAACTCTTCTTGAGTCTCATCTCTCTGTTCACGATATCAAGCGATTATTCGCTTATCTGTTCACGAGGTTCCTCACATTTAGCTGTTGGATAAAAGGTTAGAACTCCACAAGCAAATGCATGCTATATATCGGCCAATTATTATTTTCTTATTCATGAGTCATATATTAATTACAAGAACTTATCCCCCCCGAAAAAAAAGGTAAATTAAATACAGTGGCATTATAGCAATTGCCCCTTCACGCAAGAAACTTTTATCTTACAAGATTCATCGTAACTACAGTCAATTATTTTGTATTATCCATTGATGTGTGTGTTCTTATTCATTTATATGTTTTCTTTTAATTTAAGCGCATTTTTACAGAGAAGGCTACATTTTGTACTTTATGCTACGGAAGTTAAAACTCTTTTTTTTTATTTTTAGTCCACTCTGTCCCTGAAGGACTATTGTTTTCGTTTTGCGATTTTGCGTCGGAAACATTAAAAGCATGAATCACTTTTCAAACTGTTGCCACCCAATCTTGCAGCCCTGTATTATATTTAAATAAATTAAATAATGAAGAATTTGCATAAATGTACTTATCTTTCTCCAAATGTGACAAAACAACGGTACCTACAGCCATCCAGTTTTGAATAACGTACGTTTCCCCCCCGAATATGCGCATCTGGAAGCCCGAATTTGGAACTTGTTTTATTATCTACTTCATATTTTGTAAAACTTTAACGAATTTTTGATGAACAAACTGAAACGATTTAAAAGCGAGCAACATGAACACTCTACGGGAAAAAAAGTTTTTATCTAAAGCGCGCGGTACTGTGTATCGGAAATTCTAAAGATAGACTCATTTTAAAATTATTTTGTGATATTGCCATTGAAATGAATTTTATGGTTTAAGTGAAAAGAGCATGATGTTTAATAAAAAAACACACAAAACGTTAAAAAACGCCCCTTCGGACTTAAGTTAGAATCTGAAAACTTTCATACTTTTTTTTATATTTTATATAATCTCAGACATAAACTATGAAACAGCATAAAAGGTGACATTCCCTTACTTGCATCATAGTTAATACTTATTTCTTCTTCAAGACAGAATTTATATTAGCTCACTTATTCTATGTAAATGAAACCAAACCATAATTCTACACCAAAGTATGTAACGTATGACGTAAGAAACGTTCTTTTATGAAGTACAATAACGGTTCAAAACCTCATAAATGCTATCTGGTATACTAGAAGTTACGTTAGTTAAATATGTTACAAATGATAGCAATTAAATAAATAAGTAAAAAAATAAATTGTAGAATATTAAGAAGTATGTTTTTTATATTTGAATCCCTCCCATTTTAATGCATTTTTGTAATTTGAAAGCTATATAAAAGATCTTACGCTATGTCGAATGGCATCACTCTGAATGGATATTTTAGGTGAGAGAAAAGTTAAATTATATATTTTAGTCCCTTGCAACAGCAATATTTATCACGCCGCCGGAACAATAAATTGTATTGTATCGTAGCTAAAGTCGCTCGAAACTCCCCTCCAAAATTATAAAGACTTTACTGTAAATATTTACAAAGGCAAAACATAAACCATTTATCTGAAGGTATTTTTGAATATGCAAAAGTTATTTGAACTCGATTTGATATTTTAACCCATTCTCCTATCTTCCATAAAGTCTTGAAATCGGTTCGTCCAAAGTTTACTTATGTACGCTTTTGAGGTACAGTTTGTAACTCTACTTTTGAGCTTTGTTCTATGCATGTGCCATTCTTGTACAAAGTACTTTTCTGCCAAATAATAGAAAAGGTTGTAACTTACTATAGCTGAGCCTTATATATACACTGGTGTGCAAAAATTAAGGACGAAGTCGAAAAATTAGCATATCAGCTGAACGAAGAGGCAGAGCGGAAAGACCAATGAGGAGATTAAGTAAGCTGATGTACGGTAGCACATGCGCAGATATGCAGGTAGACGTAATGGGGGAGTGTCTGAGTAGTATAAAGCATGTTGTCGGTGTAAGATCAGTATTTTTGACAAAGAGATTGCACGCCGTATAGCAGTTTAAATCACACCGAGTTGCTGCCTCAGCGAGAAATGGCGAATAATCAATCTGTTAGACGACATCTGGATGCTTTTACCCGAGGTCGAATCATTGGGAAGTTGGAGGAAGGCCGCAGTGTGACAAGTGTGGCTGCAGAGTTCGGAATTGCTCACAGCATCGTTTCACGACTTTGGAGACAATTTCAAACTACAGGAACAGCTATCCGGGGGTTTAGTAGTGGTCGTCCACGAGGAACCACACCCGCAGATGACCGGTATATTGCCTTACAGGCCAGAAGAAACAGGCGGCAGACAGCGGGAGAAATCGCTAGACACACGACACAGGCGACTGGACGACCGATATCGCGTTTTACCGTGGCCAGAAGACTGCACGGTGGTGGTCTGTTTGCACGACGCCCTGTACGGTGTGTACCTCTAACGCCTGCCCATCGGAGAAGGCGTTCTCTGTGGTGCCGGGAACACCGGAATTGGAGAGACAATGAATGGGGACGAGTACTCTTTACAGATGAGAGCAGATTTAGTCTGAGTTGCGATTCTAGACACATACACATCTGGACAGAGCGGGGAACACGCAATAACCCCTTCAACATCATCAAAAGGGACTGTTTTGGAGGTCGCGGAGTTCTCGTTCGAGCAGACATAATGCTTGGTAGCCGGACCGACCTTCATATCTCCCAAGGAGGTTCGTCACCTGGGACTGCTATTGTAACGAGGTTCTTCTTCCTTACATGCGTCTTTTCACAAGGGCTATGGGTCCTCAGTTCCTCTTCATGGACGACAACGCTCCACCTCATCGCACAGTTACTGTCGAAGAGCTGTTGGAGAGTGAAGATATTGAACACATGGATTGGTCGGCAAGGTCTCTGGATCTAAATCCCGTCAAGCATGTACGGAACTTACTAGGGAGACCCGTGGCAGCACGTAACTTATCGCCAGTAACGATTCCGAAACTGCGATTGGTGCTACAAGAGGAACGAGCAGCAGTGTCTCAACAACTCATTAACAACCACATATCCACCATGCACAAATGATATGAAACCTGCCTAGCAGTCAGGGGAGATCATATCCCCTATTAAAGACCGGATGTTTCTTGTTGGACACCCGCCACAGTGATGTTTCGGCCTTCAGTCGCATTGCGCTCCATGCTACTTTTTCAATAAAGCTTCTTTTTATCCCTCTGATTTCTCTTTTAGTAAGTGTTGCTTACATTACTCATGTCCTTACGTATTGGGGATCTTACGGTATTAAATGTGTTGATTTGGAAAGCTTTTGTACAAAGTTATATTGAAAAAACCTTCTCGTCCTTACTTTTACAGGTGTGTAACCTGTGTGTATATATATGGTTATTAATATACTGTAAGTTATCAGAAATCTTCTTCATTTATCGCAACAGCTGTAATGAAATTATGTTTGTTGCAACTAAATTAATTTAAAGATTAATAAAGATCAAATGAGTCTTTAACTACACAAGTGATGGTTCCAAGTGATTATCCAAGTGATGGCTAATTTAAAGCTATTGAATCTGGCGGATAATCTATATATATAAAGATGAAAGTCTGTGTGTTTGTTTGTTCGCTAATAGCTCAGTCACTACTGTAGCTATCGTCACCAAAATTTCAACAAATATTTCTCCTCCCTGGGAAACGTCCACGTCCACTTTTCTAAAAAAAGCTAAAATCAGAGATATTAATTAAAAACTCGGAAAAACGATAACTTTAGTCCTCATTTTTCCGAGTGGCAAAAGTCTCGCAAGCTGGAGATGCAAATCTGCTTTATTTCGAAAGTTGTTGCCAATGCTCGCTTTCAAATCCTAGGGTTGTTAATAAAATTTGTAAGTTTTACTATTAAATAAAAATAGCATTGGCAAGCCATTAAATACATTATTTCCGATTCCAAAAATTCGTGGGAAGCCATTTCGACTATTCCCATCTTCGTACGACTTTAATCAGCCGAAATATTAATTAAAAACTATAAAAACTCTGATTTTCGCACTCCTTTTTCCGAGTGGTAACAGTCTCGCGCCCTGGAGATAAAAATGCTTTATTTCGAAAAGTGTTGCTACTGCTCGATTTCAAATCGTAGATTTGTTAATAAAAACAATTGTGTTTTATAAAATCTATATATATAAAGAAGAATGTCTGTTTGTGTGTTTGTTTGTTTGTTCGCATTATTGATTTCTGATAAATTATGATAAATGTTTTGCCACATTTAATCGACTAAAATTGAATATAGGTGAAATATTGGATGGAACTTGAGATTTTACGATCATTTGATTAGAAAGACGAAAATCATTAAAAACGACGTGGCATTGTTGCTGATATAATGGGAGAGAATCAGCTTATTTTTTTATCGAAATTTTTTATGTGGGTTCAATACCGCATCAGACTGAAAAATGTATGACTATGAATCGTATTTTTTGCATCGTTATTAGAGAAGGATTACAGCGCTATTGTTCTCTCTGTTGTTATATGCATTACTCTCAATCTAACTTAACTGGCATCGGGTACTTCCGCTAGTACAGTATATATGATGGTGTCTCATTAACTAAGGTAAAAAATAATACCTTTAAATCATAATAACAAATATTATCAGAGAAGATAATATTTAAAATATGATCCTAGAAGTAGCCCAGCATTTTGTCTTGTAGTTTCCCCCATCAGCTTTCATATGGTACACAACATTATATTTTTGAAAGAATAAAGGAATTGATATGCAATATTCCTTAATAGTGGAACGCTTCTTTATTTGAATGACTTTTCAGTTTTTTTTGTACTTCATCACAGTTTAGGAAACTGATATATCTGGAGTATTTGCTTTTGCCTCCCACTTACTAATTGAAATATTTTGAGTGCTATTGTTGCTATGAAAGCTCATTTGCTTTCGAAATTTAATTTTATTATTTAAATTTCTTATTAATTTTCATTGTTATTTATTACTCAATGTCATCTAGTTAATATAATTATACGAGAGTGCAAATAGAATTTATTTTTTCATAAACCATGGAGAAATCCTCAACATAAATAAATAAATGAGGAAAAAATAAATAAATAGCAAATACAAAATCAACAGAAATCAGTATTTCAAAAAAGAACTGCTTAGTTAATTGTTTGTCAAATGGAATATAAAGGTATTATTGAAAATTTCGTAACAATTGTTTAAAGTATATTTTAAATTATCTGAAATGAATATAAACATACAACTAAAACGAGATTTTACATAAATTAAAAGTTTTAAATGCATTTGTTCTTTCAAAGTTATATTTCTGGTACGAATTATTCTACATTTACCTGTATGCGGTAAAACACACTCGTGTGCAAGACGCAAGCAACGTTGCTGATTTTGAACGTTATTCCACAAAAAATCAAATGAGAAACATAGAATTCTTACTAAAGATGCACAGTCTAGAACTTAAAGGATGAAGAAATATAATAAAAAAAAAGATTAAGCTCTATACAGTATCGAGCGAATAGAAAAAAGCTTTATTAACTGAATGACGTTGACAGAAAAAATTGTTTGACAAAGTGGGACAACAATGAACCAAAGAGTCTTGGCAAGAGATATGACTTTACCTAACTGTAATGGTTGCGTTGCGGTGTTCATCGATAATCAACACCAGACTATCTGACAGTTCTTGGGGTTAAGAGTCAACATTCTTCAAGAAGCATGTGTGTCAGTTGTCCGGTATTTTCTGGAGGATACGATCATGCTCCAAATGTCATTTTAAGATGTGTCGCATATGTTCAATGGGATTTAAATCAGGGCAGCATATTGGTCATTCCAATTCTGTGAATGTCTTTACTTTCAAGGAACTCCTCAACGGCATTGTCCTGTGAGGCCGTGTCATTCATAAAAGCAAAGACACACCGTGTATTACACACGTAAGAGAGGATAACTTCATCACAATAGCGATCTCCGGTAAGTGAATATTTGTCCAGATCATCCATTCATTATAATGTCTTCCCATATAAGCAAGCCAGTACCACCTCAACGGTCTCTTTCAGACTGACGACTCTCACTGGTAAACACAACGGGATTCTGGTTGAGTTGTCCAATCTTTGTGTACTTTAAATCACAGTAGACGGTCCCGCCCATTGGCTACTGTCAGTGGTGCAGCCTTCAGGGCGGTAAGCGAATAAGCCATCTTTCTGAAGTCGTCTGGCCATAGTAAACCAGGGCAATTGTCTTCTGGTTGAGTAATCAATGCTAAGTAATGTTGCGTCTGTCATCTTTCGATCTGTGTTTGCCTGCAAGGTGATATATGGCTCATTAGTCACCGTTATGTCGTTTGACTGACCCCTATTAATCATAGTTATAACTGTAAATATCATTAGGGAGGATTTCTAAATTTGTGAAGTAACACTTTTATCAGTTCCAAATTCTTCGGCAACCGTCATCAAACCACACCCCTTCTCAAGATTGTCAGTCATTCTATTAGATGTAAAAACTTCTTTATGTATTTTTATAGCCATATGGGCCATAGTACGATCTGACTTTACATGCGCATAATCTCATACGCACAATCTCACTTGCAGCAGAATGCCTAAAAATATGCCTTCTTATCTTTCTTTTTAAGTTGCGTTGCCCTGTGCGCTTTGAATCCGCGCGTTTTGAGAGCCTTGACGTGCCGTCTGACGTAATTGTGCCAATATCTGCATTTGCATCACTTTTCTACTTAATCGGCTTTTTCATTGTACAAATCGCAAAAAGCCCTTTTCAACAATTACATTGTTGTATGTTGGAAAATGAATTTTTTGCTTACGTTTTGCACACTAGTGTACAAAATTGGCTATAGCATTTATTTTAATTAACGTATCAATATACCAGAAGGCGCATACGATAGCTAAAACCAGGTTTAAAAAACAAAACAGTAAGAAAAGGAAAATGAAAAAAATGAAATGTTGAGTCATATGCATTAGGTTTGATACCTCATATGTCTTATGCCACGTGCTGTTTCAATACTTGCAGGTCACTTAATAATAAATGATGCGATAGATAAATAACGTGGCTTAACGTGATGATAAGTGATGGGGCTAACGTATAACGTAATGGTCCATAAAGTTTGGGAAATTTTCACTAAAAAGATTTCTAATATTAATTAAAACCAATGCCTTTTTATAAAATAAACTCCAAATTTAATATCATTCTAAACAGAGAAAGTTTTGCACCCTTTTACATCAAAAAGATAGGTATCACACAATGTCTTCCCCGCCCATA
>KK115837.1:336866-393009 GCA_000611955.2 Stegodyphus mimosarum | reverse complement strand
GCTACAGCCGTCTATTTATTCGGATCCATCAGCCGTTCAGAGGGCGCTGCTCAGCATACGCATGCGCTACGGATTTGCAATTCTAATCATTTGCATATCATGCGCTACTTTGCATTTCCTGAAAATTTCAGCTCACTCGCGTAAGTCCTTCATGGTGTTGCAATTTTCACAAACGTGAGTGTATATATGATTCATTATTATAAATTTTAAGTATTCATAACGAACTGAAAATTATAAAAAAATTCGTATTACTAATTTTTCTATCTTGCCTTTAATATTAAAGATCTATAGCTGACGACTGAATAAGTTTTCTATTCGGTCTGGTAAATTGGTTTACAAAAAGCAGGCGAGAGGAATTCGCTTAAAAGCAGCGTTCTTGTGGGGAAATTTCTAAAGTTAATAAGCTCGTATTCATGTTACGTGTGGGCAAAAATAGCAAAGAACACTTGTGACCCGCCGATTTTCCATGATTTAAGCAGGGATCGAACTACAGGTATTCACCAGACTTATCTGTTTGGCCATTAATAGAAAAATAAATATTTGATTACAACTACTTTTCCAAAACCTTTAGTTATTACTGGAGTTTTCTAACTTAGTTTATGTGTTTAAGTGTATAAATTAACTTTATAATTCAGTTTTAATAAAGAAGCTAATAAAAAAACTTTTTATAGTTAATTAATTAAAACAAAGCGTATTTATTACCGTTATTACAAATATTAGTAATATTATTTCAATATTATTGATGCTGGTAGACACTGGTATTTTCTCTATCTCAGTATTAGTTACCTCTAAATTACCGCAAGGATTTGCCCTAATTCTTCAAGAACACATCCCAAATTTTAAACTTTCCTTTTTATTTCTTTAGTACAAAGTAATTTGATTTAATATCCTGTCATAAATAATAGAACAATTCAGAAAAAAGGCGCTAAAATCGCTAAATGAAGTAAAAGCGGTAAAAGAGGCAGCTCAAATTATACGGAGACAGAAGAAAATCATAAATGTCGATTCTGTGTTCTGTGGTATTTCTTATAATAATCAATGAAGTTTATTAAGAAATCAATTTCAGTAATCTTGTTTCAGCAGTAAATTTTAATGTTAGAAAAGAGCACTTTTGAGAACAAATTAATATCTTAATCTTTTTTTTTAATTCAACTTTGTCGCGTTAACACTTTTTAAACAATTAATGGAAACTGTGAATGAAAAGCACATGCCAATGAAACCTAATTTTATTAAGGTGTCAAAGTAAACCAGTTACTTCGTCTTTAAACAAATTTACTGCTTATTGTATAGACATTATGATGTGTCGTAAGTAAACTGAGAAGCAACTCTTGTCCAAAAAGTTCACAACGGAAAGATGGTTAATGGAAATCAGACAATCGGCCATGTATCACAGAGAATTAAAGTCAAAACTGTCATAAATATAATACGTAATTTGAAATTATTATAAATACTAGCAATAAAATGTTATTAGAAAACTTTTTGTTAAGCGGCACGTACGACGCAAATAAATTACCTCGCATATGATGTTAGAAACATTTTTTAATTAATTATACTACTGATATAAATATTATATATCTTTTTTTATAAATCATACCTATCGTATGTAGCATAAATTATTAAAAAAGATTCACACTTCTTTAAAAAATGTCGCTCGGTTTTTTTAAGCAGTGCTCTCTATCTTAACTTAAATATAACCTCTTTCGCGTCAAATTATAAACCTCATTTCCCTTTTAGTAACGGCACCCTGCAGAATTGGCAATGCGATAGTCCAAATGAATGCTAAATTCCCTCATAGCCACGTGAAATAGCAACAATTCTCGGAAGTTGCACACAGCATACATTATAAGGTATTTTCTCCCTCCGTCCAGCATGCCTTTGTGGTATAACGGTAGCACACTCGGCGCGTATTCGAAAGATCTAGGTTCTAAACTCGGGAAGGGCATTTCTCAATTTTCACGTCTTCCAAGAAAAAAATACTAAGGACTCTACATTGGAGTACGAACTAAAAGGCGGTGGAAAATAATTCGTCAGCACCAGGAATTGGTGACTAGATCCCTCAATCTTCAGTCGACGTTTAAAAAGTGGAATAGATAAAGCATTTTCTCCCCTCTCCCAGCATTCCTTCGTGGTGTAACGGTAGCACACTCGGCGCATATTCAAGAAGTCCACTTTCGATTCCCGATAAGGGCATTTTTCATTTCTCACTTTCTACTCATTTTTCACGTCTCCTGCTTCAACAAACCTAATGAGTCTACAACATGATTAAAACTTTGTTAAATTAGCGTAAAGAAACGTTACCTAAAAATAAATTAATTAATAAGAAACTGAGACGTTTCTGCATCAATCATACTTGTTTCAAATGGCAGAAGATAGAAATACCTATTTCCGCGATGATACAAAGTATCGTAATGAACATTATGTAACATCCTCCACTAGAAAATACTGATAAACAACGACATACTTTGTACAACATTAGCAACTGCACTATTAAATAGCGTTCGTGATATATTAGCGACATACCCGAGTTGTCTAAATGTCAAGGCTACGGAAAACATTGCTGCAGCTCAAACGAAAATAAATATCCTACCACATCCTTTATAACTGAAAACGCAAAACTGGGCTGTTGTTACTGTATAATTCATTTAAGGTCAAAGAAGTTATTTTGGGCTATTTCAGGGATGGAAAAATAGCGTAATAATATTGAGAAATAGATTACAGTCGGTCTCCCTGAGATCCAGATTTCAAGAATGAAAGAACTTCAATGATACCAAATGAATTCTTTCATACTTTTCTTTAGCCGTTCGCTAAGAGACTTTAACCAAATTCAAAAATGGTAATTTTAAAAACGAGACAGCATAATCCAGTCTGAAACTAAAAAGCAGAAAATATATATTGCTATATTACAGTACATGAGATTTTTATTTATATTTATTTATTTATTAGTCCAAAAGGGCTTTGTCCCTGAAGGATTACCGTTTCCGTTTTGCGATTTTGCGTCGGAAATATTAAAAGTCTGAATCACTTTACAAACTGTTACCACAAACTCTTGCAGCCCTGTATTATATTTAAAGAAATTAAATAATGAAGAAGCTGCATAAATGTATGTATATTTCTCCAAATGTGTGTGATAAAATAACATTACCTAGAGCCATCTAATTTTTAATAGCGTACATTTCCACACGAATATGCACATCTGGAAGCCCGAATTTGGAATTTGTTTTATTATCTCTTTCATATTTTGTAAAACTTTAACGAATTTTTGATGAAGAAACTCAAACGATTTAAAAGCGAGTAATGGCAACACTCTACTGAAAAAAAGATCATTTTTATCTCCAGCGCGCGGAACTGTATATCGAAAATTCTAAAGATAGACTCATTTAAAAATTATTTTGCGATATTGCTGTTGAATTGAATTTTATGGTTTAAGTGCTAAGAACATGATATTTAATAAATAAAGATAACACACAAAACGTTAAAAACGCCCCTTTGGACACAGTTTAAAATCTGAAACCATTCTGTTTTTTTTTTTCCTTTTTTTGGCAAGATACAGTATTTTGGAAAAACGCTGCGAAAATAGAGTATTCAAGCTATTTCATATTGCGGTGACTGTGATCACACAGCAGTTTAAATAGAATATACGAAATTATCACATTCATATGGAGATTTCAGATTCTGTACCTTGGAAATCTCCTTCCCAAAGAAATTCTAAGAAAACTTCGCACTATTGGTTTATTGCAAAAGCAATATCTGCTTCTTTCGAGTATTGCATTGTCCTATTTTTTTCCTTTTTACACGTGATTCTGTTAGCTTTTCTTATCAGCAGCTTTCACTCATTAAGCTTTCAAGAAACATTTTATATTGGGAATTTTCTTAGCTTTTTAATGCCGCACCAATGGCCGGACGGTTAAAACCGTTGAATATTGGACGTTCGGCCAGTCTTCGACACCAGACAAACGGTTGGCTGAGGGAGTGGGTTTTCGCAGTTGGCGTTAAATCCTTAAATTAAAAATTAGTATATACTTTTTGGAGAGAATCTGTTTGATTTACTCGGCAACACACTCACGCACTTTAACTTTTTCCCGGCTATAAAATTACTATCCAAGTTAGTAAATATTACCATTAGTTATCGCTTAACAGTGTCTGTACGAATGGTTAAAATAATTCAGTATTAAAACTTGCACACGTTATTTATGTAAGGACGCATTAGAAATACTTACAATTAGTCAATTACAATATATTTTCATTAATGTACAGTCGCAAATAATGAATAACATATAAACAGCTTTCCAGAAAGAATTTTCGAAAATTATGAGAAAGTTTCTCACACACTTTCATGCAAATTACCCAACAATATAGAATTTCGCTGCACAGATTTCTCGACTACCTGTCCTCTTATCACCCGGAGATTAGTTTCTTGAAAAGGAACAATAGATTAGAATTTATAATCGGAAAGGAAAGGTAATCTTTCACGTTCACGGAGTGAAATTACCATAATTATCTGCAATACCCTCTTGAAGAGCAAATAACACGGCATAATTAAAATTATGTGTCGCCATTTGAATGAATATTTAAGCTTTGCAACTAACTCAGAAAAATTGACGATCATGTACGTAAGTCGAACGTTAGCTCGTGGATAATGAGGAAATTACCATTAATCTTTCAGTAGTTTGCTGCGATTAAAAATTAAAGATACTGCTTTGGAAAGTCATTTAAAATCTGAAATTCAGACGCTGCTCGATTCTACAGAGTTCTTTATTTATCCCAAATGCTAGTATTTTAACTTTAAAGTAAAGACTTTTACTTCCTGAAAGAATAAAATATAACTTCATAAAAACAAATTAAAAGGGTTGATATATTTAACATGAAAAGTACATTTAGCATGAAAAGTAACGGAAGTTCAACGAGAATAAATTCTTTTTACCTCCTATGCTCTTTCACATCTAATAATCCTGAACAGAATTTTTTTTCATATGCATTTAAATAAAAGGCTTATTTATAATTTAGGAAGTCTCACAGACGAAAGAAACTTCTGATAAGCTGTAATTTTTAAAGAAAGCTGTTAATTATGCTTGCATATAATTGATTATATAATTGAAAAGTATTTTCAAAAAGTAATATTTTATTTATGGCTCCCTACTCCACAGTGATCAAACGGTTAAAGATTGCTGAAAATGGATAGTTGGTCCTGCGTTCGAAATCAGACGATCGGGCTGTCTGTAGGGTTGATTTTCCCAGTATGTAATCTAAACAAGAGCCACTTTCCTTTAGATGGTCCTTCCCGAAGACATCATTCTGCTTAGGCAAATAGTAGTTCTCGTGCATTCTCCCACATTTAAATAACCAACTAACCAACCATTTATGGATTCATACTTCCCAAAAATAGCAGTTACTGGCAAAACTTTCGCCATACAGCTTGAAAATTCACTTACTGACTAACACAAGTATGACACTGAATGTAAAAACAGCATTTTAACGCGCATATTCTGCCGCATGGTAGTTTTTAAACTGGAAGCCATTCAGGGACCAGCGGAGGGACGTCCTTAAGAATAACTTCCTAAGGGAAACGAGTTCTTTTTTTTTTTTTTTTTTACTTATTACGTGCTCAGCTCTTACGCACCATACGGAAGTCTTTTTAAGGGAAACTGGCTCGTATCCAAGTTACACAAGTGAAAAAACACAAAATGCCCATGCACCCAGCCCTTTCGTTGGGATCTAAACCCCGAACGAAATACCAGTGGGCAGCTGCTTTTACTGCTCAGCCGGTTTTGAGCCAGGGAAACGGGTTCATAATCACAGGTATATGAGAAAAAGCGCTAAAGCCAGCATACACTCACCCGTTTCAGAACCTATTCACCAGGATTTGAATCTAGGTCGAGCTAATATTCGTCAGTGTTCTTAGCCACGTTGTCATTCGTGGGCGAGATAACTTGTTAGGAAAAAGGTTAATAACATGGAAGCTTTGTGGGAAAGCAAATTTCAGTAGGCTTTTGAATCAAATGCAAAGAACTCAAAGAAATAATTTTGCAAGTGTTAATTTGCTATGTGTGTTATGTAATTTTAACAACACAATCAAATCATAACATATTAATTTCTATGAGATTACTATAATGCTGCCAGTTACATGAAAATGAGTTACATGAAAATGAGGCTTACTAATATCTGGTTTAACTAGAATAAACCTTTATTTGTCTTCTATGCAAAAGGATGTCCTACAGATATAGCAGTTAAATTTCGTTTGTACATCCATCTTAAAGCTCAATCCGTCTCCTTCGCAAATATTAGAAACAGCTCTTCGTGGGTTGCATGTTCTAAAGAAATGAACCTTTGTAAGCTTATGACCTTAAATATGACTTTTCTGAGCTCATACTCAAAACAGGACCTTATAATCATCACGGTAAAGGTAAGAAATATAACTGGCTACAAGAAATTACTCCAGACAATGCTTTTAATTCTTCATTTTCAAACCATAAACCACCCACCAGCGGCCGAGCGATCAAATTACTGAATACTGCTAGTTCCGACCTGGGTTCGATTCCAATCGAACGGGATGGTTACATTGGCGTTATCGTGGTTTTCTCCATGTGCAACGTGCATACGAGATAGTTTTCCTGAGAAAAGCCTCCATTATAAAGCATCCCTCTTCTTAAACAGTTAGTCCTAGCTCACTTTGCCATAATCAACCAAACAAGCCGAATCATAAGCCATAATAAAATGTTCATACCTATCAATAATTCAAAAGCGCGACTTCTGTAACTTTACGGAATTCCTACAACAAAAGAATATCTCTGAAGTAAGAACATTTTATCTATCAATCCTTATGGAATTACGAAACTAGCCAAAAACTTTATATAGCTACATGAAATAACTTGAGATAGCTTGAGATAGATGCGTAAAGGAAGAAACTTGCAGTCGTGGACAAGCTCAGTTCGACGGATGCACAAAGCAGAAACTTGCAGACGTAGCCGAATTCAATTATTTTCTTTTTATTCCTGATTGATACATGTATTTCATTCATCCAACACACATAAAATGGACGCCATCGCGCCTTGTTCTTTTAAAACTTATACATCGGTACAAATGGTACACTTGTACATCGGTACACTTGTAAAATATATTTTTTGAAGACTTAACAACAGCGAAGTGAAAGCAAAAAATAACTACCCATTCAGAAGAAACGTAAGACATGAAGCAAAAAAGTTCATTTCTTAATTAAAATTCTTATTCTGATTGGTTCAACGATATATGCACTGCAGCTTTACGTTATGATTAATTTTGAAACGACGCAGGTTAGATTTAAGCTACGCAGCTACACGTTACGTTAGATTTAACCTGCATAGGTTACGCGGCGCAGGTGTTTTTAGACCGGAAAGGAGGATTACCCGAAATTAAAATGGAGAATAAGAGGACTATTGCAAAATTAAAGTTAGTAGTTGGTTTCACATTTTTTTTATCTTATACAAATACACACACACATGCATATATATATATATATATATTCGTTTCTCTTTTTACTAACTTATTTACTGATTCTAAGGGTGCGAGGGGTTGATTCTACGGGTGAAAAAGAGTACACTCCAACTAAAATTTGGCCCAGTTAAATAAAAATCAAACCGTATAGTTACAGATCTTTTTTAAGAATTCATTAAGCACAAATAAAGAAAAAGTATTCTCTAAGGATTTTTTTTTAACTAAATTTCAAAAATATAAAAAGAATACCTCAAAGTAAATATTATTAACGCGTTTAAGAAAAGAAATTGTTTCAGAATTAAGCTATTTATTTCCGAAAATAAATATTCATTTATCTAATAAACTTGTCTGTAAAGCGTTAAACGAGAAATAAATTCTTTGTAAACTTAAATCAAGAGCAAAAGCTAAACAAGTAGCCTGTAAATTTAATTCCTCCCGTCCTCTCTTGCATCCTCAAACTGCACGTGTTACTAAAACAGCATTAAAAACAGATTATTTTTTCCCGTGAATGACGTACCATGATTTAGATAATGATCCTACATTTTAATTATGTGGGAAGTTATTAGGTGTTGATGATGAGTTCGGTGCAAAGTCGTTGTCATTAATTATTTTCAAGAAAATTTACTTTCTGGAAGATTAAAATGTAAAATAATTTTATAATCTCAGAACACTTTTTATGTATAGCTTTTTAAGTTTTATGTATAAAAGTTAATGCAAAAACATATGCGCGAGTTTTAATAAACAGGAAAACAAATCAAGTGTTAATTTCTATATATATGTAAAAAAGTGATTTAGCGCTTCGTGATGCATTATGAAAGAAACAAACACCCTGTATCAAAAGCTAAAATTACTTTTTTTTCAAGTCCAATAAAATTTGAGTCCTTGAATGTAGGAAAAATCATTAACACTGACATAATAGGGGAAGAAAATTCATAACGAAGAGATTATTAGATTATGACAAACCATTTCAGGATAAAATGTCCTTTCTTCTGTCCATAGATTTTTGTTCGATTCCAAGCTGGGTCCATTAGTGATAACAGCCACAGTTAGCATTTACTATAAAGTGTTAGTGTTATAAATGTCCTTTCCAGTTTTGGGAGGGGAGGGAAAGGAGGCGTCGCATTAATCCCCCGTGCGTCGTAACAGGTTTTGCCTATTAATATTTATTTTTCTCCCACATAATTTTGCAAATAGCCATTTTCTAAAATCTTGTTCATGGATATAACCAAAATCTCTAATTGTTCTTTCACATTATAACTGCTTAACATACTGATTGATCTGAAAACAATAAACATATTTCTTTATAAGTTAAATCTTTGTTTAAGTTCGATATTAGAAATGCCTTTAGTTGATTGAGTCTTTAGAAAATAATTTGTAGCATTACGAAAGTGTTACCCACGCAAGTAGACTACTGCTGCTATTGTGCTATTGCGTAAAAAGCAAAATTTATATCTTTTAGACGGCCTGAAAAACAATCAGTTTCCAGAACGCTGGCTATTCGATATTACACAAGATTTTCCGTTTCTGTACCTTTCAAATTTAATCAGCCGGCAACTTAAAAACTGAGTGATTTAAATGCACTAAACGTAATTTTAAATAATTTAAATTATTATTTTAATTTCTATATTGTATCAAAATTAAAATACATTTAATACATCTTGCAAATTTGATTTTCTTTAGCGTGGATGTTCGCGTTCTTTCATGGATGAAAATCTATCCAGCAGACATAACTAATTAGACACTTTTGTATAGCAAAGTTCGTTGGAGGTGAGGGCGAAGAAAAAAAACTTTGTTAGTTTATATATTTCTTTGCCAAAACCATATACTTTAAAAGCTCGTTAAAATGCAATTTTCAATTTAAAATTTTCTACCTTTTGTGTCCATGAATGAAAAATGTATTATATATGCGTAAAATATCAGTCCAACCAATAATATTGATAGCATTTTAAAAAAAGGGTCTCTGATATTAAAACTTGCGTTTCGATCTGTTGTGGCAGTGTCATTTCTTATACAGCAGTTCACGGTGAGTGCTGTCACATTCATGAATTATTCAATGCAAGTTGAAAAACACGATAGGCATTAGAAACTATGAATTTATTTAGAACGACTGATGAGAATCCGCTTGTTAACACTCATCAGCGTAAGAAAATTAAAATAAGTACTTCTTATGTATTTTGCCTCATTTTAAAACCGATGTTAATTTCAGTCACTTTCATCGATGCAGCTTTAATTAAAAACTTTTTTAAATCTCAGTATTCTAAAAATAATAATAAATTTCTTATACAATGCAAATCAGATTTTTCAAAAGACTGTACGTTACTGCTCAAGGTCTGTAAAAGTAAAATTCTGAATTTTATTTTCGATTTTGTAATGGCGAGAACTGTAGGCAGCTTTTTATTTAAATCTTTACATCTCGAGATTTGATTTATTCTTTTGTAAAGGAAAGTCATGTCGGTCTTTTTACGTCATGCTTACGAACTTCACTACAAGTTTCTTTTGTGCAAGCTATAAAAAAGTGAAATATCGTACATAATAAGTATTCCGGGATAAGACTGACACATTTAAAACCCATAAATGTTGCAAGAAAATAAAAAAAAATTCCTGATATCTCGAGGAAAAATTATTTTCCTCTTTGTGGCAAATCATAAAAAAGATAATGTTGCATTGTTTTGCACAATATATCAATGTTAGAATTTGTTGACGTCAATGTAAAAACTAATGCTTTACAGAATAGCTCAGAATTACATTCTTCATTTAATAACGCATCAAGATAAATTCTCTACACTTTTATTAAGTCACGCAAGCAACATAATTCTTCTAGATCCAGAAAATATGTTTTCGTATTTATGAAAATGTGCGTCTTTCGAGAATTTGTTAACATTATTCATAGATAGAGCTTAGTCTCCTTATTCTTCGCAACTAATTACGTCAATCTGTTAAAGAATGCACCGTCTATGCGGTTTGCAAATGTTGCATTCTAAATGGTTTAAGATATATATGTAATATCCGCATAATCTGACATGTGCCAGATCTCGCCCTCTGATATAGTAAAAAATCTTTATTTTATCTTCAAATTAAAATTATGCATTATTTAAAGTATAAAAGCATGGGGCGCTCTTGTTAAATTTATGAAGACAATAACTTATAGTTTTGACAATGCAGTTCGATTATTGCATTTAGTTATTGAGTCGGCCATGTTCGTGATGTAAAATTGTAGATGAATTTTGTGAAGAGATAGATCTATTTAATATCTTGTTCCAATTAAAATGTATAATGAATCATATTCTTTTTTTAAGTTTATTGATGGATTGATGAGTTTTAAATAAATGCTTATTATTTAATAACCCTTTTTTACTTTAATCTTTTAGTGGCAATGGCAAGTTATCAGTAATTTATTCAAGTGAAAAATAATTTTTCAGCAATGAATAATTATTGTTTTACTATCAATAATTCTGTTACGGCAAATAGTTGAAACAATCCAGCTATTTTGCCAAAAAATCAGAAACAAAAGCACATTTATACATTTCTTTTAAAAGATATCCGACTGTGCAAATATTAACATTCTGAGAATTTTAGTTTGTTCAATAAAAGAAGATATCCGAGAAAAATCTTTTTAAAAAATCCTAAATTGCATTTTGGAAACATAGCTTCACGGCATTGCAATGTCCGTCATTCACAAACAATGTGTGTGCAAAATTTGAATTCGATAGCTTTGAACTAATTTGAACTCGAAATTGTTTAAAAAAAATGGCAACAAACTTTTGATTACAGCGACAAACCCCAAAAGCTTATAATAATACAAAATTTTAGACATTAGGCAAATCCAAAACATTACTGAGTACTGAAATTCGAATTTAACTTTCTAGAAATAACAGATTTAACAAACGTGCACTTTTCACATCCAAAATCCGACACATTATCTCCTTTCCACCCAACTTAACACTAGTATCTTCCCATAAACCATAAAAGTTTCGGAAACCATAAAACCTATTAAAACATGGGAAACATATTTCAAACATTTTGCTCAGAATTTGATATAAAACTACCGCACTCTCTTCCTTCATTAAATAAAACTTCCGACGTTTATTCTTTTTGTTTATTTTTTATCATTACTGCTCTACGTCACGTGTCAATATTCGCTCAGTTATCACACGTCTGTCGATAGGAGAAGAAAAAGTGTTTCCACCACGTGTGCCACTCTCGATAAGGAGAGAAAAGCTTTAACCCATTTTCTATGCTTTCGAAAAAATGTCGTGGAAAATGACACTGAAACGCTGCGGTGAGGATAGGTTCAATGCGATTATTCTTGCCTGAATAAAAATAGAGTTTATATTTGTTTCGGGATATATTTCATTCCTATTACTGAATGGTTTTGTTTTGTCTTTTATTATTGTTTTACTTTCTTATATGTCGGAAGGATGGTGAATAGGAAGCATTCCTTAATCTTAGCGAAATAAGCGGGAACAAATACTTTTTCCTTGTTTGTTATTATTTTTATATGAAGAATCTTTCGTTGATATCGCCTAAATTACTATTCACCATTTTAACCCTAACAGCAATTCGTTGTACAGAAGTTATTTAAAGAGTTTTTTAATTATTTCATTATAGTGAAAAAATAATTAATAATTATATATAATAATTATTAAAACAAATTACGCTTAAAATTATAATAATTATTAAAACAAATTACAAAAAAATCTGAAATGTTTCTCAGTTCATCATATCAGTGATCAGTTTTCTTAATATGATAGCTAACATTTTTTTTGTTTTTATATTATTAACTTTTATATATTAACTTTATTTATTAAATACAACCTTCTTCGCACTTACTTCACTAAAATTCGCGATGGACAGTCTCGCGCGCTGAAGATAAAAATGATTTTTCCTTCCAGGGTTGCCGCCACTCGCTTTCAAATTGTTGAGCTTGTCTAGCAAACATTTACTAAATTTTTACAAAATACAAAACAAGTAATAAAAAAACTCGAAATTCGGGCTTCCAGGTGCATATTATGTTCGGGTAGAGGACTACGCTATTCGAAATTTGCTGGCTCTAGGTACCACCGTTTTTTCACAATGCGAAGAACATGCATACATTCATGCCGACTCTTCATTACTTAATTTCTTTTGAAAACAATACAAAATGATAATATTTGGTGGCAGCAATTTGAACAGTAATTCGTCGTTTATAGCAAACAGGAGAAAAATCGCATTTTAATATCCGAAAACCCTTTTGGTCTAGTAATTATTAAACTGATAAGTTACCGCTTTTGTGAAACGGTATAGCGTCTCGTATTCTTTGGTAACATAAATTAACGAGCTCTAGAACGACTGTAGAAGAATTATCCTCAGATCTTAGTAGCAGATAGACAAGGAAAAGGAAGGGTGTAAATGACCCTTTTATTCGATAACAAAGAACGTACAGACGATCTCACTTGGGTTTACATGAGCCAATATTTTTGGCTTAACTTAAAACAAGTAGTTGAACATAAAATAAAATGTAATTAACTAGCCTAACGGCTCAAAGGATAAATTAAACGGGCAGGAAGGAGCCGGGGAGACAAGGCATCCTATGGAAGGTGGAAGGAATACCTTATAAGTCAGAATAAATAAATAAATCCTCTCAACGACAAAACTTGTAATGTGTAACGGCGTAATGGAAAGGTTGCGTTTCTGAAGGATTTTGTGAGGAAAATTACCTGCATTCTTGAAAAAAAAATCTGTAAAAAGAAGTTATGAAACGCGAATCTTTTGACTGCCAAAGACCAAGTTTACCAAATATCCGACTTTGACTGAGACTGTTCCAGCTTAAAGATGCAGTCCCTGCGTCCCGGACTATTTCTCATTTTGTCCTGTTATTTGGTAAAACTTTAAAAGCGTCGAATATGCAAGAAGTAAGAATACTGCAACCTCGGATAAATTGGCAATTTGGAACTTTAAATATACCTTCTGTTGCGAATCTAGATATTTTGTATTTAGATCTAAATACTTTTATTAGTTAATATTAGATCTAAATATTTGTTATTTAGATGCTTTGCCCTAAAATTATAGCATGTGTCAAAGTTCTTTATCCAGAATTCGAAGTTATATCCAACTAATCAGTGTTCAGCTGCCTTATACTTTAGATTTCTGATGTACATTGATAATTTTAAGCGTAAAGAATCGTCTTACTTAATTAAGTAATAAATTATTTTTATTAATGTAAAGTTATTTTTAAATTTTAATTAAATATTATATTATTTTAAAAATGACATTGATAAAATAAGCTTTCTAAATGATGACTCTGTACCTTTTCTTTCCAAAGGGAAATATTCTTATTCTCTAACTGAAAAACGCAATGAAAAACACAGAATTAACATTTTTCAATACAAAATAATTCAGATTATTCGTAATGCAGTTAAAAACGCCAAACATTTTTCCTTAAAGAGAAAAAAAGGAACTAATAGAAAGCGGTTTTTAAGACTGCTTCGAAAACAAACCCTGAAAAAGAACTCTTAAATGTAAACAGTGGAAAAGAAACCGAAAGAAGGAATTATTCGGGGGAAATCAGGCAGACGATAGCAAATCATTAGGCCTGCGAAGTATCTAACGCATAAAAATGTACATAAATTTGTGAACTTCAGAGAGATAACATTGTTTTTACTTGGTATTTTTATCCATTTCAGATAAATATTCGAAATTTTGTATAGTTGAGGAGTACTAAAAGTTTTCATTCATCATTTATAAAATGAAAAAGTGTTGTTGATCAATGTAACAGACTCAGCAATTTAAATTATCTATATGTTTTAATAACATCTAGTACTTTCATATTTTGAGGGACATAAATAAATACTTAAAATGATGAAGAAATGTTATTTATGCCATAACATTCCCCATCTGATATCAGTAGACATAATTTTCCATAAAATAATCCACACATCCATCCATCTGGTGATTATCACTTAAGGTATAATAACCAGGTGTAACCCAGAAAGAAGCTCTTATCCTACGTTTAAACAATTTAAATTTATGAGAGCAGCCTTGATTAACCCAATCAATTTGACCTCAACCTGATTGGAACTCCTAAGAGCTTGATTTCACAAAGCCCAGTGTGAAGACATTGAGATCCAGGTTAAAGAAGTGAGTCACGTGGAATAGAAGTGTGCATATTTACTGTTCAGAGAAACATTCAAGTAAATTTCTCCCTTTCCCCAGATTCTTTTCTCCTTAAGGTGGAATTCACTTCCACTTTGAATTGATTGGTAAGAGCAATGCTAGTTGTAGAATCGTCTGTAACCCGAAGGAATGGCAGAGAAGCTACTTTACTGTTTTCAAAGATATATAGTATACAGCAACAAATACCCCTCTCTAGCCTTAACCACTGTAATGCATCTTACAAAAGAGTCTGAAAATAGCAGGACCACTTTATACGTTTTGAAGTAAAATGTCCAAGGCTGAAAGTTCGCTGATGACTTCATATCGCTAGCACTCTTGATGAATCTTCTGCTTTTGAGACGGCAGGAAAATGCAGGCACACTACCACTATTGGAATTGGTTATAGTGGACTGAATTCGTTGTAGGAATTAGTAAATGTAAGGTACAAATCCTTGTTGATGTCCAAGAAAGTATTAAAGTCACTCTGTTTACATAAATGCAGCAAGCAATTCTTCAGAAGAATAGCAATTGAATAGAATGCTTTCAAGTAACGTCAAGACTTCTTTTCTAAATCATCTACAGCAAAGATCAAAGCAAGTCATTGAACTTCAGATAAACAAAATCCCGAAGTATAAGTAATCTCCCTAGAAATGCATTACCATGGAACAAGAGACTTAGCATACCTATGTCATTGTGCGTAACGGTTTTCTGAATATCACAAAGTAACGATAAGTCGAAAAGACTACGCAAATTATTAAAGCGGTAGAACTAGTGTGGAATGTTCTTCAGTGTTCATTCCCTTGATGCTCACTTTGATAAATTCAAAGAAAACATGAATGCACACTCTTGTGCAAGGTGAAAACTTCAACCAAGGCGTATGCTGGAAAGTTATCGAAATAATATCAAGAAAATACGATAAGGGAATACTCTTTAAGGTCCGATATATTGAAGTAACTTATAGCAAAAGCATAAAATTCAAAGAAATTCTAAGAAAACATCTCCATTGATTATTCGTAAAAATACTCATTATAAAATTTTGTAAAATACATGCATGTGTTGCAATCATACAAGCTCTTATCAGTGAAACACATTCACTTATCAAAATATTAGAATATTAGTAGCTTAACATAATTACTATAAGTTATTTCATTTTTTAAGAAAAATTATCTGAGTTTGAAATTAGCATCACTGTGATCACAATTTTGATGAAAAGAACTATTAAAGGGGAAAAAAATATGAAATTGATGAAAGAACGATCCTAAATCCTAAATTTAGCCCATAACAACAAGAGGAAAAAAAATCTACTCGTAAATGAGAATCTTTTTTAATTTATTACGTAGTGTAATGAATATTTTATCTTAAATATAAAACCATGGTTAGTTAGTAATCTATTTACGCTTTATAAAATAATTAAGTTTTAAAAATTGTTGCCATAATTTTTTATAAACTTTCACTCAGGAAAACGAAATTGCTTTATTAGAGCACTTTTTATATAAATAACTTTCCTTAATGCATAAAACAGTTTCTAAGAATAATTTCCGACTTCTGAGTGGCAACATGCACAACAGTGACCAAATAAATGCACCGAGTACTAATTACGTCACGTTCAGCATCGTCGATCAAGATTCCCACTTCCTTCCGCTAAGCCTAAGCTTTAATCTCCCAAAGCCCGGAAGCTTCTTCCTTTTGTTGTCACTCCGTCCTGCCCTAAGCCGGTTTTGCCCCTCACCCGCTGGCCGCATCCGACCTGCAAAAGGGCAGAGACAATGCTCTCTACTACCCGACATACATTACGAACAAAAAATAAATAGAGAAAATAAAATAAAATAGCATTGGTGAAATATACGAAAAAATCAAGGGAATGCGTATGAGTAAAATACTAATTGACTCCATTAAGAAAAGCAAATGTTCTCAGCCTGATGAAATTGAATATTTTTTTTTCCACACCAGCCATTAACTCAGAGTTCCAGAATGAACATAAAGGCAGAATATTTTTAGCACCTAAAATATTCTTAGGCACACTTTTCTCTTAATGGGTTAAGTTTCGAAGTTTTCAGAAGAAGGAAAGAATTCTAAAGTCCTCCTAAATTATCTTTGCTCTTCTGAATACTACATTTTTAGCTGTTCATAGAGAATATTAATCTCTGTGTACTTGCTTTACAGAGGGAAATTAAACAATAATAAAAAATAATAATAAATGGGAACATAAAAATTACATTACAGCCCAATATTTAAGTTACAGTATAGTTAAAATATAACCCAATATCCCAAAAGTTTTACCGTGAAAGTTTCAAAATGTTAACAATATATTTAAAATTTAAAAAAACCATAAAATTAAAAAAACTGCAGTTTGCTGTTGGTGTACATATTTTATTTTAAGATTTAAGACAATTTTAAGCTTAATAGTTGCGATAGACCAAACAGGTTACGAATCAGCTACCAAAAATAAAACATTTAGATATAAAATTTTATATTTAAAATGATTTCCTCAAAAAGGCAGAGCCAAATAGAAATAATAATAATAATAATAATAATAATATCCGAAAGCTTTCAGATTTTACATTACGCTCAAAGGGCCGTTTTTTAGCGTTTTCTGTGTTACCTTTATTTATTACATATCATGTTCTTCGCACGTAAACCATAAAATTCAGTTCAGCAGCTAAATCCCAATGTAATCATAAAGTGAGCATATCTTTAGAATGTACGACGCACAGTCTTGCGCGCTCGATATAATATTTTTCTTTCGTACAGTGTTGCCATTGCTCGCTTTGAAATCTTTGAGTTTGTTAATCAAAAACTTGTTAAAGTTTTACAATGAATATGAAATAGATAATAAAGCAAATTCCAAATTTGGGGTTCCAGATGCGTATATTCGAATGGAGGACTACGGTATTCAAAATTGGATGGCTCTAGGTACGTTTGTTTTATCAAATGCGAGAAACATACATACATTTATACAGATTTTTTATTATTTAATTTCTTTAAATATAACACGGGGCGATAATATTCGGCGGCAACAGCTTGAAAAGTGATACGGACATTTACAGTGAATCGACGGAAAATGCTAAAAGAAATTAATTGCCCTTCTGAGCTAAAAACGCTCCTTTGGGCTAAAAAAGTAGTTTATCATAAACTAATATGGGATTCATACATCTTAAATATTCAAGTCTTTTTTTTCTGATTATTTCACTTGTTACTAAATTTTGAATTAATGGATTAGTATAAATGTTAAAAATGAATGCACGAAAATTCCAGCGTTTCAGTAATATCCATCACTCCTTACTCGACTGCATAAATTACTTACAAGCCAATTTGAGCATACTGGACCAATTTGAACATACATAATTTAAGTTATCAGCTTGAGCACACAAAACCAATTTAAACGCAAAGCGAATATGAACCTACTTAATTTGAGTTATCAAAACGGATCTATACCTATTTTTCACGTACTTCTTCGAGACAGAATTTGTTTAACAAACAAATATACCATATATAGTTTTTTGCTTTCGAGCTTTTTCTCAGTTAAACTGTAGAGAAATTCGTAAGTTTTTCACTTAGCATTTCCTCGTAATAATTGATTCATTTGAAAGCAAACATTGTAACTAGAATTTAAAAACACTGTATTTTCTGATATGGTTTCCTGACTGCATATAAAATCACATAATTTTTTTTTCTGCAGTGGAATAATATCATTAACATCATATTCACAGTTTAATTTTTGAAATTAATAAATCTGAAAACGATTTTTGGTATTCACCGCGAAGGTACTCATCAACACTTCTGCCATGCTCAGTTATACTTCTTAGGAGAGTGAACTGCATATTCTTCTACTTTTAACAACAAAGTAGGGAATAAATACTGATTATCCAATTAAGCATGAAATGAAATTGAACTGAAATTTAAATTTCGCGTGATAGTTAAATCACAAATTTTTTTATATTTATTGCTGTAGCTAGCTGGTAGTTTTGAAACACCCATCTTGAATAGCAGCGCCATACTTTACCGGTGTCCATGATGAGTTTTTCGAATGTGAAGATTAGATACTTATTTCTTTTTTGACTTAATTTAAAATCAAATTTTGATCGGAGCGAATCGGCTTCATGTGTCGTTTTGTGGTGGCGAATGTTTTTATTTTCAGTCCAAAGGGGTAATTTGCACAGAAGGAGTATTAATTTCGTTTTGGCATTCGTTTATTCACTACAAGCGCTTTTTCACGCTTCAAATTGTTGCTACCAAATATTTGTGCCCTGTATTATATTTAAAGAAATGAAATAATGAAGAATCTACATAGATGTATGTATGTTTCTCGCATTGTGATAAAACAACGGTAATTAGAGCCATCAAATTTTTAATATTGAACGTTTCCACCCGAATGTGGGCATCTGGAAGCCCAAATTTGGAATTTGTTTTATTATCGATTTCCTATTTTGTAAAACTTTAACGAATGTTTGATTAACAAACTCAAGACAAAACAAAGACAAACTTAAATAAAACATTTTTATCTCCAGCGCGTGAGACTGTGTATCGGGAATTCTAAACATATGCTCATTTTAAAATAATTATTGATCTTAAATTGAATTTTATGGTTTAAGTGCGAAGAACATGATATTTAACAAATAAAGGTAACACTCAAAATGTTAAAAAAACGCACCTTTGGGCGTTATTTAAAATCTGAAACCTTTCAGATTTTTTTTTGTTTATTTATTTATTTACTTTTTAAGTTTAACGAAAGTAATGAAAACCGTAACTCATGATGATAGATATTGAACTAAATTAAATTACTAAAAAATAGTTATATATTTTTTTTTTTAAATTCAAAAGTGTCCAAATTTTGATCGCCCAAAAGGGTTTGTTAATATTATTTTACGCTCTCGCTGAGCTCACATTCTATAAGTCTGCTGTTGCACTCATTGTTGCTATTCATTTCTTTATGAGTTTTTAGGTTTATCATTAAGCGTATACAATTCAACAGCAAATTTATAAAATTTTTCACAGCAGCAGATATTTAGAATTTCCAGTGCAGTGCTATGTGTTGGCATACGTTTATCTATTTTTTTAAGTGTCATCTCCGTTCATTATATTAGTGTTCAGTTTTGTTAGTCTGTGGCTCAAAAATACACACTTTAAAATAATGTAATAAAAAAAATTCGAATTTTGATCGAAAATAGTCTTTTCTACGAGGTAGGGTATCTTAAGGTTTGAAAGCATTATATGCATGACTTAAATGTTTCGGATTAACTTATTTCAGCCAAAATGAAAGGTAAAATTTCTCACAAGGCTATTTATCCTTCTAGAAATCTGATAAGTATTTTTTGAATCAGAGTAAACAAGTAGATGCGCACCATCTCTGTAAAGCCAGAAGTAGTTCTTAGAAAAGTTCTGGTATACCAAAATTTTTCTTTTTTGGAACAGGAAATGATTTGTTATTTCATTTTTTTAATTATAAATGTAATTAATAACATTATTTATTTAAATGTTTAATTGGAAAAACAGTTTCTAACAGTTTGCATATATTTATAAAAGCAAATAATAATTAATATTATAATTAATACCCGCTTGAAGGATAAGCAAAGCACGTGAGAGAATATTCTAGAAGGAGAGAGAATGAGAAAGAATGATTTTAAAGGTTTTCCTTTAGGGGAAGAGGAGAATGCGTGATCCCATCTAATGAATGCAAAATCTTCGAGAATGAGGAATTACCTTTTAAGGGGAAAAAACTTGTCTCATGCGGGGACAGCGCGGCCTTGAATGGTTTGGTTGGACAGTGGCCTCCGAAGGTTTGGCCTAGTTTGAAAAGCACACTAGGGCTATCTGCCTAAGAGGATAGATGCTTTCGTGGAGAACTTTCTAAGGGAAACTAGCTCGTATGTACGTTATACATGGGGGAAACCATGAAAACACCTATGCACCGAGCCCGTTCACCTGAATTCGAACCCAGGTCAGAACTCCGAGTGTATAGCTATTTTGCCGATGAGCCGGCTATAAACGGAGCGCACTGCCTTTTTTGGACGTCATCATAAAAAAACCGGGAAGAACTATATTCCCTTAGAGGGTTGTTAAAATTAGAGGTACAAAATAGGAGTAAAATTAACTAATGTTGTTGCCGCTAGTGTAGTAGATAAGTAGTGTAGTAGTAGTAATGGGAAACTCTCGAGCTTATTCTCAGCTTATTCCATACTGAAATGAGCCTAATCTGCAAACTTCAGTTTTAATACAACAGAAGTGAATAATAAATTCATTATTAAAGGAAGTTCGGATTGCTCTATTTTTCCCCTGACAGGTCCATATGTCCAACATATTCTACCATTACAGAAGAATAGAAAATCCGATTATTTGAATTATCGCAAAGGCCCAAGCATAATCTTCAGAAATAGGATTACTTTCGAGGATGCTAGTAAAGGGATTTTATTCCTAATTATGTTAATCCTGAGCCCTCACATTGACACCCACATTATTTAATTCGGGAATTCCCTAGAGCAAGTGGGAAATACTAATGCGTCTGAACGAACAAAGCTAACAGAGTACCTCTGAGAATAACGTGAAGTCTGCAGTTTGGCTTGGTGGGAAGTAGTTATGCATTATATTCTTATTATGTACGTCAGCTTAAGAGTATTATAACATTATTTGAGCAATTTATTCTTCTAATACAGATGGTACAGTAGTATAAGAGATGTTGTTGCTAATGCTCACTTGTCTGACTTACAGTCAGCTCAAGGCCACGAAATTCCTCGTGGCGAGGAGCGCAAGTTTACGCTTATCGTTGGCAACAGCCTTGAGCACCTTACAGGTGACAATTCGATTTAGCTCAGTTCCGGCCCCGTCCCAGTTTTGATGGACAGCACCCCGGGAGAGACGTGTCCGAGGGTCTCCCACTCCTTTTCCTGTAACATCAACCTCACGAGAGGACTTTTGGCTCGCCGCTTATTTAGAGTGCCTCCATGCCGCACGGACACTATACAAACATCCATACATTCTCCGGGATTCGAACTCGGGCTCTTCGGCACGGCAGTGAGCGACGCTAACTACTATAATTGTTGGTAGGCAGTATAAGAGATAGTTTTAAGTATGTCATTAACATTGGCACCATACCTAAACAACGATTCTAAAAAACTGTTGTTTCCACAAATACGCGTTTAAAATGTGGCATAAGTTTGGTTTTGATAATTCTCATATATTTATCTCATGCAACAGCACAACTCCAAATGTAAAAAAAATAACCAACTGCATATAAATCAATTCAAAAAAAATGCAGGTTCTTTATTTTGGCATGATGCAAATAATTATTTAATCCACAATTATACAATCATCAGATTTCATAGCTTTCTTATTGTATAACACAAAAATTCAAAATTTTCGATTCTGTCCAGAATAAGAGATCTGCTTAATTTTGATCATTAAATTAACATAGATAAAAACCTCTTCAGCTAGACATTTATTCTTTGTTCTTATATATTATTTACGAAACCACTTTGAGCAATCTCCTATCTCTGAGAAGCTTTAAAATTAAGCATAATTTACCATTAGATGAGCGTTTATTTTATAGGAAAACCGGAAAATCAGTAAAATCAAACATAAGCCTCTCTTCGTGAACCAGTAAATTATGTTTAGCTATTTTGCTGAAATTTGAATATTTAAGTAAATGAAATACAAATAAAAAATAGAAATCTGAAAACTCTCAATTAAAGTCAAAAAACGAATTTTAAATTAAATTTTATCTACTTTTTAAGAGTTTGTACAGACATTACGCATTTTGTGAAAGCAGGAGAGATGAAAAATGAGCAATGCTGTTACCGGGACTCGAACCACGGACCTCTCGGATACGCGCCGAGCGTGCTAATCACTAAGAATCATCCTAAGAAGGCGGGAGAAATTCCTTATGTACTCCCCTTTTTAAAGGGCGACTGGGAATTAGGGGACCCAATAGCCAAATCCTGATGGTAAAAAATCATCATCCACCAACCTTTTTTGTTCGGACGCCACTGTAGAGACATTAGATAATTTTCAGCAAGAGACATGAAAATGAGCAACGTCCTCGCCGAGACTCGAACCGCGGACTTCTCGAATACGCGACGAGTGACTGACCATTACACCACTATATATATATATATTTCTTCTCCCCCCAAATGGTGGGATAACTTGCATCGTATACATGAGCGCAAATTTACTGCTTTGCCTCAGGTGAAAAATTGTGTAGGCACGGTTCTGATTCCTAACATCAAAAATTGTTTGTTACCAATTCGAATCTTAAATTCGAAATTTTATTAAACAATTGTCTGATAATTCCATTTTATCTCCCTTAAAATAAAACAAAATGGAGCTCATAAACAGACAGAATGAATAAGACTGCTCAGAACTGCTTAGTTAGACCTAGGTCTAAAATCCTATGAACAGAACAGTGAATGGGCCTTATCATAATTTTTCCACATCTAATATGAACAGAGTTCTTTCAGAAAATTCTCCCAAAAGGCATCCCTTCTCTCATATAATCCAAATTCCCAATTCTTTCCGTTTTTCCTCCTGCTTTTGTATGTATGTGTTTACCCCAATGTTAGTGTAGCTCAAATTGCACAGATCATTTCCTTAAAATAAACGCTGATTTACTTCAAAGATTTGCTAAAATTTAAAATTATAGTTAGCGCTCGTCTTTAATATGTATTTTGGGAATGTTCATCAGTAATGATGCGAATGGATTTTAGAAAAAAATGTTCAAACAATGGATTGGATAACAGTTTAATAATGGAATTTAATAAGACGAGATTGAAATAGAACATACAACTGTCAACAAAGGTATGAAAAATAGTAATTGCAACAGCATATAGGAGATAATGCTAGTACAATCAGTTACTAAATGAATCTTTCAAAATCTAAGTTACAAGACTTATCTTTTATTTCTAATCTTCTCATTTCTAAATAATCCTTGAAACTGAGGTCGTAGAGATAATGCTTGTAGAGAATAAAGACAACGATTCAGTGAAGACATTAAAGAAATAGGAACCATCAAGAATTCCATATTATTGCCGTTGTGGCAGATTATTACTGGTGCTTGACTGTTCTAATGATTATGAAGACAGCTGTAAAAAGATGATTATTTAAAGAAAATGTAACAACATATTGCAAAAAGTATTCTTATAAATATGTGTGAAAAAAATCATAAGCAAAAATGAGCAGAGTGTTTCCAATTATTATGGCAGAGAAATTATTATTGCGAACAAGTTTTTTTGTCTGTTTTGAAACAAAAAATATTATTTGTTATATTAAACTGTACAAAAATTCTCTGAAAAATAGCAATAATATTAGTGAAACTAATAATATTAATAATAATGATAATGATAATGATAATCATCATCATAATAATAAGAAAATTTTAACATTTGTGAAATAATAGCATACATTGATACAATAAATTAAACATTAAAAACGAATTATCCCACCGTTATACATAATTGCGTGCTATTATGCCCCCAATTATGCATAACGTCTGGATATGCCATTATACATAATTGCGGCCGGATATGCCGTTATATATAATTATATACACTAAGCAAAAAAAGGAGATCAGTTTATTTCTCCTGCTCTACTGGGCCGATTGAAGAAATTCAACTTGCATTTTTCATGTCTCGAAAGCGCGACTTGGGATATGTTTTAGATTTATATATAGTATTATTTTAACCTAGGTATTTTGACACAAAATCTGACTTTTTCTGAAGGGCATGCCAGTTTTTTTCCACATTTCGGTTCTACGACTCAAATTCTGCAAAACTACCAAGTTTTCTAAAAATCGTACGAGTAGTTTTTAAAAAATTAGCTCTCAGAAGTTTAGCTCCTCAATGTCACTTGAATTTGATATATATTTATTAATATATTTTTCTTTCTTAAACTCACTTGATTCCTTCTTCCAGAATTCGAAATTTAAGCTTAATCCAAGTATAATTCGCACATTTTTTTATGATTCATTTTTAAAATTTGTATCTTTAAATATTTTTATAAAGTTTTCGAATTATTTTTTTATTATAACCTATAAAATTTTGAATATCCTCTTAAATTAGATGTATTTCTAGGCGCTCCTGCAAAAAATTAAGAGTTTTTATTCAAAATTTTCTAAGATATACATGAAATTACATATTGTCGCGTTTGGAAATTTGGCACTTTTTTTGAGCGATAATAACGTCAAATGTGGTTTACGCGCTTTATTAAAATTATTTTAAAGTATGAACAATTATATTTTCCAGCTCGTCTGCAATGCAAAAAAGGAAAGGAAATTTAGGTTGCTGTAAATTAACAAGTTCGCCAAGTAAATTATTCTTGGCAAACTGAAAAAATACGCCAAGATAAATTTTTGAATTTCACCGTAAATTTCACAACAAATTTTATAAAATTTAATATTTAGACATAATTTGACGTAGAGTCGAAGTATAGAAAACTACTGGCATGCCATTTCAGAAAAAGTTCGACTTTATGCCAAAATACCTATGTTAGAATAATGCTATATATCAATCTAATATATAGCCTAAGTCGCGCTTTCGAGACATGAAAAACGCAATTTGAATTTTGTCAATCGGCCCAGTAGAACGGGAGATATAAATCTGCCCCATTTTTTTTCGCAGTGTACATAATGACGTATAACGGTCGGAGTATAATGAGGAATTATGAGTTATCTTAGTGACTTTGATATATTTGCTTTATTGGGTTTATGAATTAATCGCAATTATCGGTGATCTTACTCCAGTTCACGGAGGAAGATATGCTAGATTATACTTAACCAAATTTACAGAGTATTATGCATAGTCGCATACTGGATTTACTTTAGAATTTTGCATAATCATCAGCAAAATGAGAACTTAAGGCATATTTACTGACACATCATTTGGAAATTATACAAAATCGCTGGTAAAACTGAAAATTTACAAAGATTTCTAAACCTCGCAAAGCTTAAGGGTGATTATTCATAATAATCAGCGATAACATATAATAACTGGATGTATTAATTTCACTATAACTTATATACAACTCAAATAATAACAAAACAAAACTCATATTATAATGCAAATAATGAATATTATAATGCAAATAATGCATATTATAATGCAAATAATGCATATAATAACGCAAATAATATATGTATGTAGTAATGTGAATAATGCATGTAATAACGCAAAATATATATATATATATATATAGAGAGAGAGAGAGAGATGTAGTAATGCGAATAGTGCATATAATAACGCAAATAATGTTTTACATATTGTAAACAGTACATCTGCAATTACAAGAAGTTTCTGACTATTAAATTTGCAAACTGTAAAATTTTCAAATTCTGCTGCAACTGAAACTCAGAATCTTTTACCCATAAGAAACAGGTGCTATAACTGCTAAGACGAAACAGCAACCCAGCTTCTCATAATTTCCACTTGAACATCAACTGGGTCAATTAAGCTTCAATTTGGATTTGACCATCATCTGACTTGTTACGTCTTTCTAAAAGTTAGAATGTAAGGTTTTAGTTAAACTAACAAAGTTTTATTTTAATTTTCCCTTTTCTATCTGTTCTCATTTCAACTTCCCGTTAGAATAAGCGCGCGTTTCAGCTTTATGCTAATTTGAAGTGGAGCCAAGTTATATTTAAACGAAAGGTAATGTATATAATTACATATATCATACATTACATATATCATACCTTTGAATCGTTGGCGTTTTAAAGCTTTGCTTGACGAGCTTGATAGCGAGTATAGTGATATAATTTACCATGTAGAATGAGGGTGGAAAAGTCGACGAAACGTTTTAGTAAGATTTGTTGGAATGCTGTGCGAGATTAAAACTTTTCTCAAAGGCTATTATGATAAAAATTTGGATGACATGGAGTGGTTTGCTCACTTGTTTTTTTTTTTAACTGATAGCGCTGCAAAGCTCAACAGCCTATAAATATCAATTTACGAGGAAAACGAAAACAAGTATCGAAAGTGATGAGCTGAATATCTGCTTTTCTAGTCTAAAATCGATTACTGGAAAAACAACTTATTATAAAAAGACTATCAACATTTTTCATCATTTCATCAACATTTTTCATTCTACACGCGTAACTTATTATAGAGTATAATTCATGTAAGCATGTTGAAAACTTTCTGTTAGTTAGCTGAGATATTAAAAGAAAATTCCAAGGTATGTTTTCCATTTAATCCATTCTATTGTTCACGAAAAATTCTTTCTTAGAATTAGACATGACAAAGATTACTTTGTTCAATGAAAAGTTTGGTTTTAATAAATGATCGGAGGCTTAATTAGATATTAATTAGATAATTAATTAATTTAATTAATTAGATATTATTTTCGCACTTGAAATAACACTCAAAAGCATAGAAAATTCAAGTTTTTAAACTAATGGACCCTATTTAATACAAAAACATACTTAGGTGTGCCCGCGAGCCACGCCAGAAATTTTAAAGCAGTCCTTAAGGCAACATCGGTTGAATACCACTGATGTAGACTGTTCAGAGAGACCATTGCAGGCCTTACTTTAGAGTCTGGTGAAATTTTGTGAACAAAAGAGCACACTGTATTAGTTAAAGTCGATCTTTTCTGCTGTATGACGCATCAAGAACCCTTCAACGCTCAGGTACTTTTTGAAGAGGATTAAATTGCACAAAGCCATAGCACAATCTCGTAACACCACTTTCAAATGATGATGTTTCACTACTCAAAGCAAAAAGACACGAAGTATTTTTATCCCCAAACGTCACACGTAATGCTACTGGTAAGGCAAAACATAATATTAGCTTCGGTTCATATAGCAACCTCCAATCACAGGGCAAGTGAATGCACAAATGTTTGTGCAAGTTCTTTTTAACCACCTCTGTGTCTCTAGTAGTTGAAATTTATAGTATTAGATAGCTAATTCATGGGCTCATGAAAGTAAATAGCCTTAATATATATTTATAGTGCTGTTGTACGGCAATTATTATTTAAACTAACCAGATTTTCATTATTTGGATCTTTACTATAACTTCTACTTTCCGGTTTCCTCACCTGAATATAAATGAGTTAGCTAATATTTAATCTGTTTTTTTAGTTTAGGACAGAGTGTGCTTCTGGTCGCGGGCATGCTACGTTTAGTATTCTACCAGCTCGGATAACTGCATTTATTGGACTTTACTGACTAATTGATTTTGACTGTCCGATTATAATTACTGAAGCAGCTTAGAGTAGATTTAAATTCCAGTACTCTTTGGCTTCTGTTCCACATTTAACTTTAATTTTACTCTTCCTGTTTAGTTGCATCAATACAATCTGCGGCTGATATTGTTAACACAAGAAAGTTCATTTACGTTCTAAATTAAATTTAAATGATGAAGTTGATTAAACATTTTCACGACTTTGTAGTTACTTTCAAGCATAGAGATATTTCGTTTCACGTCTGTTAGGGATTTTTAAGACACATTACCAGTTTCAAATCAAGAAAAGCTTTATACTGTGATTAATAAAAGATGTTTCAAACTTGTTAGATAAAATGTTACTCAACTGAAACTGATATTAAGAATGCAGATGTATTTTGTGGCATATATACTACAGAATATCTCCTGTCATCTTTATATCAGTTGTTTAAAGGAAAAGCCTGAACCTGTATCTCTATTCTTTTTAAACAATACAATTAGCTTTTCATCTTCGTCAAGCAGTAAGAGACATATTTATCATCAGCATTAAACAATAAAGTTTCATTCAGACTTGGATCGTATGTGCTTCAAAACACCGCACTAGAAAAATGAAAATAATTTTGCAGTTAGAAGTTGATAGAAATGACGCGGTATTTTAGCGTAAAATTCTAAGAAATTTAGGAATTAAATGTGTTATTTCTGAAACATACTGAAAGTTATCTTTATTTGTAAACTCATTTGGTATCTACAGCTGATTTCGAAGCAAAACAATTCCTATGTTTAAATGCTGGCATCTCAGAAGCCGTAAATAAGAAGCAGATTCAAAATTGTTTATTAAACCAGACTCTAAAGAAACGGTATGATTATATGAGTTAAACTTTTATTATTTTATTATGGTAAAAACCTTAATGGTTATCGTCAATAAGAGAGATAAATCCACCATGGGCTATCTAAATGAAATAAGAGAAAAATGGAAAATAAACACAGCATGTATTCGTTGGGGCCTAGGGATGAATCTGTGTCAGTCTACTTATGCTCATGTCACCACAAGCAAGTGCAGAAGATCGTTCAGCTTTGGTATTTCAGTCTGGGTTCGAATTCCGCTAATTAAACTGGTTGTATGGCTATTTGTAGATTTCTTCATGTGTAACATAACTATATTCCTTAGGAAGTTTTCCATGAAGGCATCCCTCATTAGTCAGAAAGCTCTCGTATGTTTTACTGTATTCATATAAACAAACTGTTAGCGTTTTATCCATTCAGTCACTCGTTGGCACTATGAGATAAAAAACAGCTTTTGTATTGACCATTCTCCTGAGTTGATTAACAACCAAAGCAACTAAACTAAGTAAGGATGCATGTATTGATACAGCAAACAGTAACGAAGAATAAAATATATGCAATATAAGTTTTGTTCCTTATAAAATACGATATAGAACTGATTTTTATGCCTCCATAGACTGGCACAGTCATACAACAAGGTGCTCCGATATGCCGCAAAATCCAACAGTTGATGAGGAGAATATAAAACTTTTTTGAAATATTCAATATTTTCAATGACACTGTAGAGATTATTTTAATTTTCCAACAGTTATTTTTAATTTGGGAACCCTTTCCTTTAAATTCTTGTTTTCCAACTACAACTCCCTGCAAGAATAAGATTTTAGTATTGTGTCTTATGTAAATGAAGTAAAACAAGTATTTAATGGGAAGTTCCTTTATAGAGACATTAGGACTTTTTTGGAAGTGGAAGACTTGAAAAATAAGCAGTGCTCTCAGCGGGACTCGAACTTCGGACCTCTCTAATGTTGTCCGAGTATGCTGGCCATTATACTACGAAGGCATGCTAAGAAGGCGGGAGAAATACCTTATATACTCCCCCTTTTAAAGGGCGACTGGTGATTAGGGGCCCCAATCTCCAAATCCTGGTGGTGAAGAATCGTCATCAACCACCTTTTTTAGTTCGGGCGCCACTGTAGAGATATTAGGTTATTTTGAACCAGAAATCAGGAAAAATCAGTAATGCCCCCGCCTGTACTCGAACTTCGGACTACTCAAAATAGGCTCCGAGTTTGCTGACCATTACACAATGAAGGTATGCTATGAAGGCCGGAGAAATACCTTGTATAGTCACTTCCGTAGAAGAGCTTAGAAGTTCTCAGTAAGGCGTGTTCTGCCTTCGGGCAACGTCGTTGCTTTAAGCCTCTCTTACTACTTTTGGCAGTAGATTTACGTGCCTGTTAGTATTCGCCGGTGAAACTTAAAAGCCCAAGTGGAGGCTTTTCTGTAAGCCCGAGAGGGGTAATCTCATTCTTGAGTGAATAAAAGAGTATTTTAAGCCTTCTTTGGACTTGTATTTTATAGTTGCAAGAAGACCAGGGAATAGTCGTAGACACTATGCTAAAGTTCTAGTAGCACGCAAATTAAGAAGTACTTTATAACATAGTTCTACAACAAAATCCTTTATGAAAATGATGTGTATTCTGTAGAAATTAAATCCTGCTTAGTTCGAAAATACGCTTAAATATTTTACACCTATCATTTAAATGATATAAATTGATGTTGACGGTTAGGTTAATTGATTAAAGCAAAGGAGGTGATTGCTACTAAGGTGAGTGTTGCTTCCGTGGCGGACTTTCCAAGAAATCATATGGTATTTATGTTGTACATGAGAAAAACGCCCCCGAAGCTAGAATTTGAAGAAAATACCAGTGTTCAACTATTTTATCCGTTTGACGTTGATATGTATGGAATGCGAAGGACGTTTTAAGATGAAATTGCATCGTTGTTGAAGAAAAAAATATCGTACATCATGGAAAAATTCTGCATAAATCATAAATCTTTGATTTTAATTAATTATTATTACAAACCCGAGCGCCATAAAATATATCTGTTACGAAAACAACACAAAATATAAATCCTGAATAAAGTAAAATAATAAGTTTTAAATGAAAATATTACTGTACGGATTATTTATTAGGTATTGTCGACAACAATAAACCGTAATATGGGATCATCAGCGACTATTCCAGTAGTTGAGTTGATAAGACGGGCAAGTACTGGTCTTTCAATCCAAATTTGAATCTCGAGGCTGGGTGCATGAGTGTTTCCATGGTTATTCCTATTCGGAATATAAGTATACGAGCCAGTTTTCCTCAGGAAGATTTCGGAAAGTTTCCCTTCGTTAAAGTGGATAGACTTCCTGTGCCTTTTCGTATTCAATTAAACAAACTTCATATAACTCGAAAACTCGGAGAAATTTTTGTCGACTCATCCAAAACACAAAATTTAGAGTTTCTTTTCTAACAGGAATAAATTTCTTTCTGTTCCTGCGGGTTATGCTGTGGACATGAAGTAGACTATTCAAAAATCTGTACATTAGTTAAAAGGCACTTTACGAAAACCATCTATGGAATCTTTGTTCTGATTTAAATGCGCCACTGCCATTTCTTGCTGATAGATTTCCTTCAATATTGTTGTTTATGCGAATGAATAAGGAATACCCACTATATTTGAATCCAGGCTACTTTGAATGGAAAGAAAAGTAAAGTATGTGAAAGCGTTTGTGGACTAGAGAGAGATTTACTTACTTCAGTTTCATTTAAACTTTAGACTTGATAAATTGTTTTTAAAGATAAGGATGAAACGGATGTGAATCGAGGATCTTAAGGACAATTTTTTGACACGAAATGAGTTTAGAACGGAATCGTTTATTCTCTTAAAATAAGTTGCTCACAGTGAAGTGATGTACTTAGACTTGAATGTGAAATCTATAACAAACACCTTAAAAATTTACAGGGAAGCTAAAGAGAAGTTAGAGCAATAGATCTAACCATTGCTGTTACACTGTTTGAGGTTCAGGATGTTTTTCTTCCTTACTTTGATTTCTCTGTGCAGGCAAACTTTAATCTTCTTAGCAGCAAATTCCTACCTGGATCTACTCCTGTATTATACAGCACTCGTTTCCTAGATAATTACGGAATTTATCATTTGTTTTCATGGTCTTCCATTTATTCCGAATGAAATATAGATCATTAAAGAAAAGAAGAAAGCAAAATATTTTTTTAAATTACTGTAATGTACAACTGACAGCTAATATCTGAAACAATATAAAAACTCTAATGCTTTTCGAAGTTTATCTTAATAACAATAAAACCGCAGACAATGAAAGACTTAACTTAAATTATGTAATTATCTAGGTAATTAATGCTGTATAATACAGGAGTAGATCCAGGTAGGAATTTGCTGCTAAGAAAGTTAAAGTTTGCTTGAACAGAGAAATCAAAGTAAGGGAGAAAAAAAACATCCTGAATCTCAAACAGTGTAACAGCAATGGTTACATCTATTGCTCTAACTTCTCTTTAGCTTCCCTGTAAATTTTTAGGGTGTTTGTTATAGATTTCATTCAAGTCTAAGTACTTCATTTCACTGTGAACAACTTATTTTGAGAGAATAAATTTACCTTAAGCAGAACTGCTAGCAACAGACGGGAAGCTGAATGCGTTTAGATACGTTAAACATTTCTTTCATAGCATTTTATAGAATGGAATCCGAAAGTCTCGGGGTTTCTCGTCTCTACCTCCAATCTTCAAAGAGCTTTCATATAAGGAAGTTTTAAGAACTCTTCCTTCGCAAAAAAAAGTCACAAATTTTGATGTCTAACTCAGTTTAAATCCAGACCCATCAGCGATGGAATAGTATCAGATGAATACCATTCTGATCTGTGCTAGAACTATCATTTGAAAGTGCTCAAAACGCGAAACTATAAAACATTCTAGCTATTTCTCTTTTTGATAAAAAAAGCGATTTTGCGGATTCGCGGTTTTTAAGTGCCGTTACGATATTCGTTAATTTTTATCTGTTACATGGTTAAAAGTTGGCTTTTCATTAATGTTTTTTCTTCAGAAGAACTGTGTATGAATATCTGTGGAATCTTCCACATTTCGACACAGGTATCACGAATGTTGATAAATATGCTTTTTCGGCTACAGCAGACATGTTGGGAAACCTAGCAACATCAGTCTCTTATTCTTCAAAACAAGCGAATACCTATTTCGAAAGTTTGAAACTTTGGCCGTTTACTTTCCCAAATATGTTTTCGCCTCACTACCTTTATCGGCTTATTCTGTGGTTTCTGTCCTCTAATCTTCTCATTTGTTATTTTTTATAAACACCAAACACTTCAAAAAAAAGCAAATGATGGCTTTTTGTGTTGACATCCCTTTGCTAACACAGCATTTCACAAGTAAAAAAGCCGCCCAATCGGTATAGTGGTTAGCGTCGCTGACTGCCGTGACGAAGGGCCCGGATTCGAATCCAAGAGAAGGCGTGGATGTTTGTAAATGATTAGTGTCCGTGCGTCATGGGAGCACTCTAAATATGCGGCGAGCCGAAAGTCCTCTCGAGAGGTTGGTGCTAGAAGAAGAGGAGTGGGAGGTTCTCGAACCCTGGAGACCCTTGGACCCGTCCCTCCCCCCCCCGGGATACTCTCGATCAAAATTGGGGACGGAACTGAGCTAAATCGCATTGCCACCTGTAAGGTGCTTAAGGCAGTTGCCAACGACAGGAGTATCTTGTGCTCCTTGCCACGAGGAAAGTCGTGCGCTTGGGCTGACTTTAGGCCAGATAAGTGAACATTAATTAACAAGCAAAAAAGAAAAAAAAAGCTGCAATCTGAAAATTTAAAATTACAATCTAATACCTCCTCGAAGAATTTCCTATTAATATCTCAAAAGTCAAAAAAATAAGTTTAAAAATTACAAAAGTTTTAAGATTAAAAAGAAATAGCAATTTGATTTTGGTACGCAGATTTATGTTTAACAACGGAAACAAATTCAAGCTTAGCAGTCACGATATGCTCACTAGTTTAAGAACTGAATTTCACCTCAACTCGATGCTGTACACTTATTTGAAAAAAAAATATTATTCAAGACGTAGCCGGGCATTTATTTTGCTGCATTCCTGAACGATGCTTGCAACAAATATTTCCCACAAATGCAGTGTTTCCAGGACATAGAAATCGAAAGCTGGAATAATAAACAAGTGGAACAAATTTCATTTGAGGAGTTAAAAGAATTCTTTTTTTATATCTCCTTCTACATTTTTATAAGCTCCCTTAAAATTTTTAAATATTCTTCTCTTTTGCTCACATACGTTATACGTTATTAAAGATGTGTACGACATTTTGACTCCTATAGCATAATTAGTAGTGTTTTGGACATTACCTAGAACCTTTTAAATATTATCTTGCAGATAAAGAAAGAGCAAGATAGTATCCCTTATAGAAATAAAAAGAAACTTAAGGTAAAAATGGATGTCTTCATGCAAATCACTTTGAGGAAAAATGGCTCCCATTTTAACACCCAAAGAAGGAGTACACAGAGTCAACTACCTCCTTAATAGGTAAACCATGACTAGTTACGTTAATTTATTGATGAGAACTAAACGCGATAAATATTACCTAGCCAACACAAGATCGTATCAGGAAAAAAGATTTCTAAGAGTACTTGGCTCATATACACGTGTAAAACGTAGAACAGCTTATGCAGTCAGACTCTTACTTGGAATCAGAAACCGTTTCGGACTGTCAGTATTCAACGGTCATATACATTCGGCCAATTAGTGATCCCAGTAGAGAATTAAAATACGAAATGTAATCGGATATGAAATACATTCATGGACAAAAAAATTAGCGCACCAAGAAATAATTGCGGGATCGTAACAAAACTTGCAATGAAGGTACATGTCGGGGAGATATGCAAGCCTGATTGCGCATTACGTATAGCCGGTAGAGGGCCTTAAATGTCGTACTCTGTGGAGTATAAAACAGGTAACCAAAGCTTTGTTTGAGAGTGCTGAATCATTTACAAAGGAAGAGCTGAGGTAGACATGCCATTACGCCGTGTTCGAAGACAATATGAGCAGTTGTCGCAGTTTGAGAGGGGGAGAATCGTCGGGTTTATGGAAGTTGGGTGGTCAGCTAGGCGAGTAGCTCGTCAATTAGGCCGATCTGATTGTGTTGTGAGGAGGTGTTGGGACCAGTGGACCCGAGAGATGTCATGTACACGAAGACCAGGCTCAGGACGTCCTCGACAGACCAGTTGTCGAGAAGACCGCCACATCGTAAGAAATGCACGCGTACAGCCAATTTCTTCATCGGCCGCCATTCAGGCACAGGCAGCACCTTCACTAGGGCCCCTGTGTCTTCTCGAACCATACGAAGGTGCCTGGCGGAAGGACAATTGGTATCGCGGCACCCATTACGTGTGCTGTCCTTGATGCCCGCCCATCGACGCCTTCGTTTGGAGTGGTGTCGAGCACGAGGAAACTGGACTGCAGCGGAATGGAACCAGGTCGTCTTTAGCGACGAATCCAGCTTCAGTCTCGGCAGTGATGACAATCGTGTTCGTGTGTAGAGAGCCCGTGGTGAACGTCTCAATCCTGCCTTTGCTGTACAACGACACATCGCTCCCACAGCTGGTGTGATGATATGGGGTGCCATTGCTTACAATACACGGTCACTCCTAGTATTGTTCCGTGGCACCATGACAGCCCAGCGATATGTTCATTAAATCCTGCAACCACATGTGTTGCCACTCATGCAACGGCTCCCAGGAGCCATTTTTCAACAAGACAATGCTCGGCCTCATACGGCAAGGGTATCACAAGACTATCTCCGTACTGTTACTACCCTTCCTTGGCCTGCCCGACCCCAAATTTGTCTCCAATCAAGCATATCTGGATCATTTGGGACGACGAGTTGGGCATCCCACGAGTTTGAACGAACTATAGGCAAGTTTACAGCAAATATGGAATGAAATGTCTCAAGACATCATACAGAACTTGTATGACTCAATGCCCGATCGTATCGCATCGTGCATTCGCGCTAGAGGGGGTCCAACGGAGTATTAACTCCTCCGTTCTTTTGCCTTTTTCTCTGAAATAAATTATCCTATTTCTTTGATTTCCTTATCATTTACTTATATCAAAGCAGTCATTAAGTACGTAAAATTTCGTTTCATTTTGATGACTCCTTCTTGGTGGGCTAATTTTTTTGTCCATGAGTGTATATATGAAAATATAATCTGATAAAATGGAAAAAATCTTGCACCGACTTCAAAATGAATTAGAATGTTAAGCATTGGTAGTCAGTTATTTACCTTATTTTCAATACAATCCTTTCGTTCTTTATTTTTCAAGCGCTTTTAAATAAAACAGGTGCGAAAACATTAAATTTGTACCAAAAAATCTGATGTGGACACTACATGACTTCCTTGTACGGCCTATTAAATTGTACATATTTTTTGCTGCGCTTCTTTAAACTTTTTCCTCCAATTATTTTAACTAAATGAATCGATTTGTTAAGGCAAGTAAAAAATGACATCAAAAACTGTAAATTTGGAAATTAAATATCCTTGTAAATTTTCGTCTTACGGAAGACAACCTCTTCTAATTTTATTTTTTCATAACGAATGTGAAACTTTCCCAAATATAAGTATAGGGACCAGAAGACCGCATTAAAAGCTAGATTCCGTCATTTATCCAAAATTAAACTTCTTTTTTAAATTTAACATTGCTAAAACATGAACATTTTCGTCATTTAAAACACTTCTATAATTGGAAATACACGACTGCGACCAACGATTGCGAAAACAGAGGCCGAGTAAGGACTTTTATGCCGGGTAAGGGGTTGGGTATGTATATATACATCTGGTACTGCCGATTGCAATAAGGAAGAGAATTTCAAAAATAGGTGTTATAGTAATCCCATATATGAAATTTTGACGCTCTACGGCTGATCGTTTTTGAGTTGAGATACATATAAACATACATATGTAATACGTATGTACAGATGTCCCGGAAAAAAAAGTCCCTTCTGAATCCATTTTAAAGTTATTTTAGGCTTTTATTCTGTGCTTACGTACAGACAACCTGTAAAAAAAGTCGTCCAAATGGATTCGAGAACGGTAAAAATAGATATTTTCTTTGAAATATGATAACCGAAATTTTTCGCGATTGCAATACTTCCTTTACTTACTTTAAGAAAGTAAATATGGTGTTAGAAGCATATTTTATTAATTGCAGGTATGGTAGGGATGGTGCAATGTTTGTTCAAAATTAGCAGTTTTAGCAATAAACAGGATTATAAATTATTTCAGTCGCATTCAGTGATTAAAAAACGAAATAAAAAATATCATTTGCGTGTGCATTTTATTCAAATCGTTCAGTTTGCTGACCAACTCTATTTATAACTTCAGAAATACCAATTTAAAGCTTAGTAACAAAACGAATGGCATCACATTAAATCGAGTGGCAAATTTAATATTTGCTTGGCTGGAAGGAATATAAAGATCTTTTGCCTTGCAATGGCAACAAATGCCAGTCCATACGCATGTTAAATGCCCTTGTAGTACAGCGTAATGAAATTTAACATGAAATCACTCTCCCCTCCCTCAAAAGTGGAAAATGTTCCTAAATTCAAGGCTTGTTGCAGAAAGAAATATAATCTATGCTGTTTTTAGATCGCCATTCGATATTTGCGTTTGAATTCCGAATGCACCGTATTAATTTCGGTATCTGTATTTCGAAGAGAGTTTTCTGGAAGGAAAAAAACATTCTTTCATTTTTCGAAGGAATATGCCAGTGATTCTTAGAAGCTTAACTTCGGTTTAACTATTTGACATTTCTTTAACTTTTCAAAGATGGAATTGAAAAATATTATTTAGAGTAAATAGTTGCAGCTAAATAAAATTTCACGCAATATAGCAAATGAGTCTAAAAAAGATTAATAAAAAGATTATGGAGATACGGAAATTAATTTCTTAGAAAATAATTAGGAGTTTACAAAAACCGCGACTTTTAATTTTATGGTTCTTTCTGATTTAATCTGAGACGGTTCTGAGATATTATTTGTAATATGTTATTTAAGAATATAAGAATTGTAATATATTATTTGATTTAAAATAAAGAAACTCGACTAGTAGTGAATAGATAAGACCTCGTTTGATTCGAGCTCTAATCCCGCCCGTTTGTAATGTGAGTACGAGCAAATTTTCCTTAAAAGGCCGCCCACGAAGGCATCTTTCCCTTAATCTGAGAGCCCTCATTTGCTTTTGAAATCTTAGACATATATTCTTAAGTGCTTTGACATATTCGACGTAGAAAACAACATTATATAAGCTGGTCCCATGAAAATCGGTTCTTAAGAGAGTTCTTTTTAGGTTCTTTTGAAGCAGGAGTACATGAAAAATTAGCAATGTGCTTGCCAAGACTCGAACCTGGACCTCTCGAATATGCACCGAGTGTGCTACCGTTACACCACGAAGGCATGCGGAAAAAGAGAGAGAATGGAAAAGAGTTATCCTCCATCACCTTTTAGTTCGGAGGCCACTGTAGAGCATCAGCTTTTTTGATGCTGGAATACAAGAAAAAGGAGCAATGTCGTTACCGGGACTCGAAGCTGGACCTCTCGAATACGCGCCGAGTGTGCTACTACTACACCACAAAGGCATGCGGACAGGAGGAAGAAAATATCTTATAATATTAAATCACTCGTCTTTACAACTTTTCTTAAAACAGCTTTCTATTTACATTAGATTTTATTTATAAAATGCAGGTTATGAGCAATAAATAAAACTTTGTCTGTACTTCAAAAATACCGATGCAATTGGGGATTTTTTAATACAGTTAAGAGGCGTTATTGTCAAAATCATGTCCCGGTTAAATACAATGCATAGGCACAATAAGAACTAAGAACGAGACGAACGGAAAGAATCTAGAAGTAGTCACTGGCAAAATTTTGCCACTGCGCGAAGCCTTTAATTTACATTCAAGGAGTCCTAATCCACAGCTGATCATCAGCGTTACTGTTTGTCAAACCATAAGATATTGAATTTATTTTTCGAATTTAATCATTCAGTTACTGATTAATAAATGAAAGACTGAAAAGTAATAAACGCTGTTCTTAATTTTTTAACTTTATTATTATTATTATTATTATTATTATTATTATTATTATTATTACTATCTGTCTACCTACCTATCTATCTATACATAAAATGTGAACGAACTGTGCAGATGTTCCGAAAAGAAAACGTAAAAAATAAACTGCAACCTTTTCGAGATTTAAATCACTGATTTTTCAATTGCAAGCTGAATATGCTAACTTACTACATTCCAATGGCACGCATGGAGAAATGTTAAAATTCTTCGCATCCTTCTCCACTTAAAACGTAACTGATGGTATAAGACCCAGTCAAGTAAGTTCAAATGGTGATGACCTATTGCCCACCACATTTCCAAAAAGCATTCCCCTGATTTAGAGTAAAACGTATTTCGTATATAATACTATATCCAGCAGATAACTTTCGTGATTATTTGCCTTTTAGTTACCAATAAAAAAAGGCCATATGTTGCGTAACTGAAATTTTTCAAATTTTTATGATGTTTTCCATTTGTCGTTTTTTTAATATTTTAATTATTTTTAAATTTTGAATTATAAACTCTTTTTTGAAGCTTTTACTCCTTCCGGAAATTCTCCAATTATTTCTTTAAAATTTTATTTATAACATGCATCATGAACAACAAATGTAATTTTGCTCTCCATCATAGTTCAATGCACCAGCAATGCGATACTGAATATTTCATTTTTTCTTCCTTGTACAAAGTATTGTAATCCCTAAAACTTTCGGCTATCCTATTTCAACGAAAATATACAATTTGACTACTCTCGGATCCATTTGAACGATGTTTTGCGTGACATCTGTACATACGGACATAACCATGGACTCTTTTTCCCAAAACAGATTGAATAATGGATTTAAAATGAATTCAGTAGAGATCCTTTCATCATGTCTGTACGTACGTATGTACCTCGCATAACTCAAAAACGAGTAGTCTCAGAATGTCGAAATTTTGTGTATGCGACTGCTATAACATGTAGCTGTACACCTCCCTTTTTGATTGCAACTGGCCGTATAAAGAGTACATACATGCATATTCCCTGTATTCCCCGGCTTGGTGAGCTCAGTTTTTTTTATTCATATATGTTGGTAAATTGTGCATTTTTGTGCTTTATCAGTGATTGAATTATGTTGGTCTCATGTTCCGATTAAAATTTTTATGCTCTGCACGCAATAGTTGTAGAATTATTGCGAATTTAAAGGTCGTTTATGTGCTCCTAAGCATAACAAAGCCGCCATTTTTTTGTTTGAAACTCTCAGTAAAATAGTGAATTAAGTAAGTTTCTGCACCTTCAGCGTCTTTTTGTCGAGTGTGACGGAAAGTATACTTCCTGGCCGAATGGCTTGTTTTTGCGTGGAAACTGAAATTTTAATTTTAAAAATTGTTTTTTTTAAACTATTTTAACTGTATTTGGTGTTTATGTTTTTCTGTATTTTACAATTTTTAATAAAGGTGTTTTGAGTTTTCATGTACTTTTGCCTTGCCACGAAATGAGAATTGAATTAATTGAATGAGAAATATATGTCTAATGAAATTTGAGGAAATACGTTTAAATAATATGCACCAGAAAATGTGTATAATTTAATAGGCCGTACAAGAAAGTCATGTGGTGTCCACATCAGATTTTTTAATCTCGTTTTGAAATATCGATGACTTGAGCTTAATGTGAGATCCCTTTTTCTTACTAATTACCAGTAATGCTCAAAGAAACGAGAAAGCTAAACGAAGAAATTTTCACTTTAAGCATCCTTCTATATTCTTTTTATTGCAGCAAATTGCTACCCATGATAGACAGGGGATAGTGACCATAATTGCACTTAAATTCTCCGAGATCAAATATAGCGAAGGAATGAATGGGCAGAAAGGAATTAGACGGGAAAGTGGAGCCGCCTCTGGAGAAAATACATCCGCCTTTGGGATAAAAGCGTCACTTGTGTTTGTCTTAAGGGAAATTCCGGGTGATGCCTCCATTAGCCCAACAATTCGGTTATAAGAACTGCATTCCGAAAAAATGCTAGCATTTTATTCGTTGGAGTTCTCTGAGTGAGTTTCTTTTTTCCAGATATAATAGGGCTTTTGTTCATTAGAGAACTGAGATGAATTTGTTTTCAACATTTAGAGTATTCCTGGGCTACCTATTTATATTTGTTTTATTCATTCTTTTTCAGGCCGTGTTATATTTAAAAAAGGTCTCAAGAATTCGAACTACAATCTATCCTCGAAGAAAAGTTTAGTTAGAAATATCTAAAATATTTAAAAATTAAATGCATTAATAGATATAAAACAAAAAAATTAAATCACAAACGATCCTATTCAAAGTATGTAATTTAGGACCTTAGAACTATAGTTTGTTAATTACAGCAGAGTTGTAAATGCTCTCAGAAATATTTGAGTTTTGAAATGTGAAAATTTGGATCTATCATAAATTCAATGCATTATAATATATGTCGATTAGAGGTTTGTTAAAAAAGGTAAAGAGAAGGTTTAAATTATATAAATATAGGGACAGGAGGAATGAATTAAAGAGTTAGGTTCCGTAATTTTTTTAAAACGGATGCCTTTAAAATTTAAAATGCCAAAAAGTTAATATTGCATCATTTAAAATACTTTTGTAACTGGATGTGTCTGCCAGCAATGGCTCCAAAAATAAAGCACTCGTCAGGAATTTTGTGAACATGATGCATATCCACAATAAAGGAAATCGAGCATTCAGTCGAACAATAAAATCCATAAGATCCTTGCAACTTGTGCCTGTATGCAGGTTAATGTACAGAGTGCCTCCGGAACAGCGGGGAGTTGAGTTTCTAGAAAGGTACCATTGGATTCCAAAAATTCGTGGGAAGCCATTTCGAATATTCTCATCTTCTCATGCGTATTTTTATGGTTATCCTCAAGTGTAACATAAATATCAGTCGGTTCCTCTTAGAAAATCTTTCACGAATGCATTCTTCCCTTTAACCAGATATCCGTCATATGCCTTGCCATACTAAATTAAATAAATGAAGATAACAGATGCAATTAGTTTTCCATTGCAGATAGTGAGCATTCTTGAGAAACGTGAAACTTCTATGTAAAAAGATGAATAAATTTAAGAAAAAATTAAAAGGAAATACAATATGTCAGACTGCCAAGGTTATAGGCATAACAAATTGTTAATTAAATTTAAAAAAATATTAAGAAAAATATTTTTTGAAATGATAGATATTTTAATTTAACTGGTAAAATGGAGATATCAAAAGTTTTCAATACTTCTATGCACTAATTTAAAGTTAGATCTTTTCTTATAATCCGTGAACTTAGCTTAATTCACTCGTATTTAAATTTAGAAATTTAGTTAAGAATATTTTTAAGCTTGCCAATTAGGCCAATTGTTATTAGGGTAAAAGAAGCTTTAGTAAACTTAAATACAATAATTTAAAAATTACTCAAAATCTTCCTTTACAGAAACAAAAAAAATCTTTCTGAATATGGCTTTTTTTCCGCTACGGAACTTGACTAAAATCATAAAGTTGATTCTGCTTCGTTAAAAGCAAGAAAAATTGAATTATAAAAAAATTGAAATTTAAAGCAATATTTTTTCAATTAATTAGAAGAAAACATCATTTATAATAGCGCAGCTGTTTACCAAAAAAGTACATTTTAACATTTTCATTTAAAAATTATAAATTATTACATACGTTACGTATCAGAGCATATAAAATTACAACTAAAAACTATATTTGATATACTTGCCTTTTATTGAATATAAAAGTTGATAATTAATTTTATTAAAAGTTGGGTTGCACATTTATTTCTTTGCCCCATGTGAAAAAATAACTAGGCTCAGCTCTGCTTGCTATTATAAAATGTACTCTAATAAAAATTTATCTTGTTTATCGACTGCCTGTAACCGGTAGTTGGCGGAGTTTATTTCCGTCATTTCTCTCATTCATCAGGATGGCGATATATTAAAATTTTCAAATAATCGAGGATCTTATGTATTTAAACATACAAGTGTTATCCGGTTACAAGATGAGAAACATGTCATTAGCAAGCTTACAAACCTTTAGACTTTTCTCTAGCGGCAAAAATGAAAAATGAAAAAAATCAATAACTTTGCGGCTGTCGATAACTTATTTTCAGTATAGTTTGGCTACAGGATAGTTAAGATAAAAAGCAATGAATGCCACTGGTAAAGTTGTACACGTTGCTGATAATAATGCCCTCTTGCCTCGCCATCTTCCAACGGAATGGGTCTACAGGGATCAAGAAAGGCTCTTCTAGCTTATCTTCAAAATGCAGAAGGCTAACAATGATCTTATGGTTGACAAGTCTCAAAAACAAATTCAGTTCAATGAGTGTACATTCCTATTCCTTTATCACTTGTCGTTACCGATTTTATTTCTCGTGGATCCTATCCGAGTCAGAATTTCAAAAAAAAAAACACTTGCCAAATCACGGCATCACATCAATTTGGGATTTGGTCTAATGACGAAATATAAATTTGTGACGAAAATAGTGTTATGTTGTGTTCTAATTGGTGTGTAAATTTTTTGGTGCTTAATTTTAAGCTTCATCGCTAACACTTTTGTTTTTCTTATACAATTAATTGTAGAAAATAAAGTAATCCACTATAAATTGTTTATGTCTAATTTTACAGTCCATTTTTAACATTTATGCTATTATACTTGCTACGAAATATGCAGTAAACGTTAGCCCGCGAGTTCCTTGCAAAACTTCAAGCAGGACACTTTGCACGAGATGATTGGACACTCTTTGTTAATGTTTATAACTACATCATGTGGGGTTCCACCCTTTTATTTAACAGTTAAATGTGGGTATACCACTTACACCGATAATCACTTGAGTGTGTGAACAGAGGCGTAAAACTCAAGTAGAGTTAATTACCCTTTATTTCTCAAAATAAGGATGAAAATAGTCAGCTCCTATCTCACAGCGTACAGTAAAGCCTTGACTTGGGCTTGAACTTAAATTAATAAGAATTAAAGCTTGACTAATGCTTAACTACAAAGATATAGCCGAAGCTATCAGGATTCTAAGTAGTTGGCCCCTAAATCTCAATTAAGTAGGCAAATCTATCAAGGGCCTGAAGTACGGCCGAGCGTAGTAATAGGTTAGAGAGAGACGTAGCCCAAAAGCAAATGCGCGATAGTCAGAAACTCTGGCTCTCTAACGAAGTCAGTGAAGCATTGACTTAAATACTACTCTTACTCATTTGCATTAAACGTGTTTCTGAAAATACATTCTGGAAGGAAATTGTAAGCTGAAATTAGGAGAGACAGGAAAGTATGACAAACTTAAAGCAACTGTTATAAACTTAGGATAAACCTTACAATCAAATAAATTTTTTTGAAAAATTCACTTTTAATTATTTACTAATAAAATAAAACGACTTTTTTCTGTAGTAATATGCAATCATATGTTACCGCACAAGGTCTTTTACAAACAAAAATTTACTGATGTGATATTTTTACTTAAGAAAATTGCATGCATTATGTTGTTTATTCGGTTGTGGCAAAGCATGCGAAAGTTATATGCCTAAGGAAGGAAAGGCGGCTAAAAGATACTAAATCATATTGACGTTTGAAAAAAAACTATGAGAAACCCATACTTTCCGTTCGCCAGGATTTGAACTCAGGTGGTTGTCAAATGTTCAGCAGTCTTATTCACTAGCCACTTATGTACATGCTAAAGAAGTGAAAATTTTGATCGTTTCGTGTTTGGTTGTAAATCCTTTACAGTGAAATTAAGTAACAAATCATAATTCAGTTTGAAAAAAAATCTCTCGAAATCCAAGTCACTATGGACAATAATTCAAGAATCGCCTAAGATAAATACCATGTCATCTATAACCGAGTTTTAAATGACAGCAAACTAAGAGATATATAGTTAATAAATTAATCCAAAATTTCCATTCCCACTGAGTATAAAGTCTCACCAAAATGGTCGAGTGGTTAAGACCCCTGACTACTAGGAGTTTTCGACCTGACTTCGATCTTGAGTAAACGGACCGATTACATAGTCAGCTTTCGTGGTTCTCCTTATGTGTAACGTGAATACCGGCCAATTTACCTTAGAAAGACTTCCAAGAAAGCATTTCACCCTTTAAGCAGATAATCCTTGCATGCTTTGTCCCATTCGAATAATATAACCTTGTCTGTTGCATATAAGTGGATTCGGTGATAAAACTACTATAAAATATTATTTTCAGCTATGTCAGTTAAACTTCATTTTAAGCTATTTACTAAATAACTATTGTAACCAAATGAGCAGCTTTTAACAATTACGATATGGACCATGTTCGTTAAAAATGATATTGTGTAGATTATGATATGAATAATAAGACGGAGAAAAATAAATTCTTTATAAAATTATCTAGCCCATATATGTAGTTAATGTCTAGAGTTAAATTATTTTATGATAGTAGCTTCACGATCTAAAAACACAACATTAAATAGAAATCAAATTTAAATTAGTTTAGATTTTGGACAACTGATATATTCTCTCTTCCTTAAAGGCAGAAAAGCAATCTTTGTTGCTCTGGAAGAAGAAGCATCTGTGATAGTCATCCTAAAGATAAGGCTTTGTTAAAAACATCTACTTCAAGCTAGGTTTGCGTTTTTGCCTCATCTTGCATTCATTATATTATCTTGTAATATATGTTTTGCAAGACATGTAGGATTGCGTATCGTTATTTTTTTTGAGATAGTATTCGACATATAGCCTCGTCTAACTGAGAAGAATAAAGCAAACAAAAGAAGCGAATCCAACTAATGTGGACTTAATTGTCCGATTCTTTTCCGAGAAAAAGGCATTTTAAATTTATCTGCCTACTGCTTTTAATTATGAAAAAAAAGTTTAACAATAAATTTTCAATGCCACTAGCATCATTATAACTCAGAATGTAATTACAACTTATATTCCGAAACTGCTATTGATATTTTTCCCAAAGTATACTTCAGAATTCATTCGATCGGACGATACTGTTACATAGCTGACAGTAATGCCAATAACCCCACGTCTTCTATACAAACATAAAGCCTGTCTAATTAAAATGCACGATAAGCAGAATAGAACAATCCACACGAAAATTACTGCTTCCAATAACGTATTGTCATCAGCGAAGATTGTCAATGACCTCATCAGAACATAAATTAACTCGGGCCAAAGATTTAATAATATCGAAACTTCTGCTGCTTCGCAGTTGATGGCCCCGCAGTAAAGACCCTCGAGTTTCATTATGTAGCCGAGAAGGTTATTTTTCTCTGCTTTTAATATCGATTAGCCTCATCTTAGTATAGGGGATATACGAGGAAACGCTAGGTCTTCGAAAACTATTTTTATTCTAATTCGCTGCCTCCTCGACAAAAAATTCTCCTTTGGATGGCCACCAATGAAACTCTCTTATTCAATCCATCTAAGGATACAACAGGAGGTATTAATGTGGGGGGAGAAGTGAAAAATTTACTTATAATGTTATTTTTATTTATAGTTTAGTGTCATAGATTTTATAGTTTTATTTATAGGGTTATTTATTATTTGCAATGGCTATTTGTAAAACAAAATATGAGATTTGTATCTGATAAAACAGGGAAAGTTGTAAACAGGAAAAAAAACAGAGAAAGTTTTAGCAGTTCACAGTTGAACAAATTATGAAATTTCTTAAAACCTCCACGTAAAACGCTTCGTGGTATTCATTGTTTTCAGTTTGAGATATATTATATCCACGATAAAAGGACCCTATTGCTAATCCATTATACATAAAATATCCATTTCTCTACAATATGATACAAGTGCGTTGCTCAGAACAACATTCATTATTTTAAAAATCAGATAGACTTCTTAAACGTGTTCAAAATATTTTATACTAAGTGATATTTTATGCCATGAATAACACAAATAAAGTAGATCTCTAACACCTACTGCAAAATTTCTACCTCAGCTATCGGGGATATGTATCCAGAGTAAACGTACCTTTATAATCAGGTTTCGTTTTAAAATACAGACTGTTGCTTGTCATTCAGATGGTAATATATTACTTTTAATATTTTTCTATTTATACTATTTTACTTTCAAAAAAATAAGCGGAAAATCAAACGGAGATTTTTAAAATTGAAATTTGTCACCCTGGACGGTATAATGATTAGCAATGACGGTATAATGATCTCCCCTTCGTGCTGGTGTTATTGGGGTCGCCTCCTATTATACTCTAACATTCTCGTTGATGAGATAATTAAGTGACCAAGGGGATTGGCCATTACAGACAAACGCTTTTGAGTAAGTGTCTGTCCATTTGACAAGAGACAGAAATAAGAACTTAACTTGAGTTCCCCGTTTAATAAAGATTTAATTTCAAGAGGGCGCAGTAGTAGATATTATGTTTGCTTGATAAAAAAGCGAAATACCTAATGTATTTTTCCCTCTCTAAGATTTATGTATTTTAAAAACACTTTTTGGGACTCAAAATATCATCCGAAGATGTATGAAACAAGTATTTGTGACATCGAAACGTATCTATATCTTGTGGCTGAAGACAAAATGAGAAGGCCAGTATGAAAATAATGGCGGCAAATAATCAGAATTCACTCTTAATCACAGTGCACGAAATCTTATATTCTTATGTATGATAGTTTCTCTCATTTCAGATGTATATTAATTACATTACAATTTCCTTTCCACAAGACCCCTGAGTATCTGCGTCAATGAGCAAAGTTAAGACTCATCTGCACGCCACTTCCTTCGGTAGTTCTATCCGAGTTCACGTGTCAAGCAGGAGCTGTTGCCTCAACTCAACTCCCTCGTGTAATTCTCCTCTTTCATAGCCAGTTAGTTATTTCAGTTAAGCTTCAGTCGCTGTAAATCGTGATTTAATACTACTCGCTGCATGCATGTGTGCGGATTTACCAGCGGTTATATGCGTTACGCAGAAAGGGACAGATGTTAATGCAACAGATGCTATTCACCTCGCTGCTCCTTTATTGTATGCTAAGCTGCAAGTAGAAGTAATTTTATAATTAAGGGGGAGAAGCATGCAGCCCAATTACATAATTCGAAGAAAAATAGTGGGAAAAACTTGCTTTCTTAAAACTTCAGGTAATAGCCTGACATCTATATAGTGGTATTTTATAATTCAATAAATAAAGATAATTCTTATTATTGCCCGCTAATTGATTCTCAAGAAAGAGAAAAAACTGCAATATGAAACTTTACGATCTAACATCTTGAGATCACTACTGAATATCTTGAAAATCATTCATTTAATTTTCAAAACAATAAAAAAAAGTTTTTAATATAAAAATTATAAAATTGAAAAAAAAATCGCAATCGAGTCTTTATAGAGATTTCATTTTCGCATTGGATACAATTTTACACTAAGAAGTTACGAACCCCTATTAGTTTAAGAACTATTTCCAGAAATTAAAAAATGGCGAAAGCCAAATGGTAGAAAACATTTTCTATGAAAATTTTCGTCACAAATTAATGCCAAATTAAGTAAATTAATGCCCTTATTTATTAAAAAGAGATACTTAATTAATCCAGAAGTAGCCGTGCATTGATTTCAATGGATCGCTTATGCAAGAAATATTTTAAGTAATACTTTCTGTTTCTGTAGGATATGAAACCCACAAGCCGAAAAGAACAAACACATCGAAGAGATTTCTTTTAAGGTCTTTAATTATTATTATTTTTTTTTAAATCCAAAATTATGCAAATACATCACTTCTTGTCTTGAAAATAATTTCCATAAAATCTATCTGGAAAACGCCTTTGTGTTATTCAAGAAGCTCTGCGTAAACTTAAGCACAAATAAGAAAGAAATTATTGCAGTTATTGCAAATTATTATTAAATAAAGTTATCTCCTATAAAACTGCAGTCAGCAATAATTTCTTGGTTATTTGCACTACTTTTGATTTTCTTTATGTGTTTACTTATACATAATACATTATGTATAAGTAAACGAACCTCATAAAAAACCCATAAAACTAAATCAACCGATAAATTTAACTCACGAAACAAAAGCTTCACTGTTAAATTAAACTAAAACAGAACTAAAAAGATATAAAAATCGGAAAGATTTCAGAATTTGCATTACGCCCAAAGGGTCGTTTATTTGATGTTTTGTCTGTTACCTTTATTTGTTCAATATCATGTTCTTCGCACTTAAACCATAAGGTTCAGTTCGACAGCAATATCGCAAAATAATTTTAAAATGAGCATATCTTCAGAATTTCCGATACACAATCTCGCGGGCTGGAGATAAAAATGTTTTTTTTCGTACGGTGTTGTTTTTGCTCGTTTTGAAATCGTTGAGTCTGGTAATTAAAAATTCGTTAAAGTGTTACAAAATATGAAATCGGTAATAAAACAGATTCCAAATTAGGGCTTCTAGGTGCTCATATTCAGTGAAAGATTACATTATTGAAAATTTGATGGCTCTAGGTATCGTTGTTTTATCACAATGCGAGAAACACATATACATTTATGCAGATTCTTATTATTTAATTTATTTAAATATAATACAGGATTCTAACATTTGGTGGTAACAATTTGAAAAGTGAACCGACATTTATAGCGAATCAACGCAAGATGCCAAAACGAAATTTATAGTCCTTCTGGGCAAATTGCCCCTTTCGACTAAAAGGAATTTCAACCGTTCAGGTGTTCGGTGTTTGTTTTTGCATTTCTCTTTTGAATGTAAGTAATATTCATGATAAAATGTTACAATTTTAGAAATTAACATTATAGTTTTAAAAGAGAATGACCGTCTGAATAAAATGTAAAAAACATATATATTTATAAAGAAAATTGTATTCTAGATGTTACTATAAATTTTCACCATTTTATTTTGGATATAAATCGATTATCTATAAAGGAACTAAAGTTCAAAATTTTGCAATTACAGTAAGAAGTGTACAGATCTATTTTGCTTATGTATCTAGTGATATAAAATAAGATTTGTTGCAAAATTTTAGGAAGTAATATAAATAAAATTACTTTTGAAAAGGTTCACTTTGTTATGTTTATGCACAACACATTTTAGTAATATATAAGACTTTAAACCTTGTCAACAGACAACAGCTCTCTATCTTTCTTTTTATTAGACAAACTCTGTTTCCTTAAAACATTAACATTCCTGTGAGGTAAGAGATTATAAATATCTTCTCATGAAGTACTTCCCAGTCAGAAAAATTAAAATTGATAAAGAAAATTGAAATGGGTTAATAATTGAGTCCAATAATGTTTGACATAGGTTGATTTTTAACACATGCGACTAAATTTATGAGATAACAAGAGCCCACCCGCGGCCGAGTGGTAAAGTCGCTGACCACTGTTAGTTCTGTCCGGGGTTCGAATCTTACGAATGGGATGGCTGCGTGGGTGCTTTCGCGGCTTTCTCCATGTGTAACTCGTATACGACCCAGTTTCCCTTAGAAAGTCCTCCACGAAGGCATCCATCCCCTTACGCAGATACTTCTCCAGGCTTCCCCTTAACCACTTAAAACCAATAAGATAATAGTTGCTCACTCATGGTAAGACTTCAAATAGTCTGAACAATATTACGTCAGTCTGTGTTAAAGCTGAAAATATCGCACATTAAGATTATAAGCTTTAAATTTTCCACAGTAACTTTGTAAGGATTTTAAGTTTGGCTAACGCTCATTTTACTTTAAAATTTTACTATCGTCGCTTATTTTCCACTTCCGGCCAGAAATAACTCTTGAATATGCTTATGCAAATTGTACTTGCTAACGCTTAAGTATTTAAGTTGTGCTTTTTTGCCCAGAGTAGAAGGGGAGAGAGTGAGCCGTCGAGCCACGAGAATTCACGCGAGCTTGCCATCAGTTACTGTCCGCCTTTAAGGCCAGAGGTTTTAATTATCTTGAAAGCTAAAGTCGTATTGTAGTTTTCCGCAGTTTGCGTACTACAAGCGTAGTAATTTAAAAGGCCAGTCTTAGTGTTAGTCATCTGTGTAAAATATTAAAAGTTAGCTCTTACTTAAATTTTAGTTAGTTAGTAGTCTTATATTTTTACGTTCAGACCACAAGTGGTTGCTCTTTGTACCCCGGAGTTCGGGAGCGACTGTGAAAAAGTGGAAAACTGAAGGTTAATTTTAACCTTTGTCATCTTGTCGTCTCTGCTACACTCCATCGGACACAGTTTGCAGTCAAACTCACTGTCCATTCAGGACACGTCATGCTCGCCAAACAGATAAAAAGAAATACAAGTCCTGTTAACTTTATAAAGTGTTTTCTTCCTCCCTCTAACATGCCTTCGTGATGTAACGGTAGCACACTCGACGCGTATTCGAGAGGTCCAAGTTCGAGTCCCGAGGAGGACAATGCATATTTTCCGTGTCCTGCTTTAAAAATCCTAATGACTCCATTACTTACCCCTGAAATTCCGCATTTTTTATTTTCATTTCCCAAATCTTTTATCACTCAAGACATTTTTAGAAACTTGCATAATAACCTTGTTTTTCATATGGAAAACAGCTTCCTTAGAAAGTAACTTTTAGAGAAAATTAAAACATTCTGAACTTCTAGTTTTCAGAAATGAATAGGACTATTAACAAAAGTTCCAAAGATCAGTTTTTTAATCAGAATAAGTAAAGCCTTTCCTAAGACCTGCAGATGCAAAGGGGTTTCTAACAAACAATTTCTGGCCAAGTTTTTAAGCAAAGTTTGAGTATTTAAATGTAACAACTGCACTGTGCAGTTAATTAAAAAAGACTCTAAGAACAAATCAACGACTCTTTAAAAAGTGGGTCTGCTGTTTCGCGTAATGAACTAACGTATTAAAAATGCAAAAGTAAAAGTGTATTTAAAACCTCACAGAGGTTTTTTTATAAGAGTTTAACTTTGTCTCGAGGAAAGTAATAAAAAATGCTAATGGCTTTATTAATTAATTCATCAACTCGGAATAAATTGTTTAACGTAAGTTATTTTCTCTAGAACTGTTCCAAAGAAAAATATCTTAATTTCTGTTTTTTATTTTAAGCAAGCAGATCTACAAAATTAAATAATTCATTTTCAAATGAATTTTTAAGTTCAAACATCATCTATCCACCAGAATCTATTTGAACCTAAATCGAACATCAAATTGCATTTGTTTTATCACTTTATTTTAAATTTCAAATTACGATAAATCATTTCTGACGCACCATTTTTAAAATAATGCAATGCGCGAACATTCTTTTCCTCCTTAAAAGCGAAAGCATTAGTATTCGTTGCTTAGCGTATTGATTCTGGAAAACAGCACAGATAAAATCAAACTTTGATTCATTTTTAATTAGCAAATAAAAATATTCTCTCGTCGTTCTACTATTTAATAAACTAGATCATTTCTTTTTGACTCTAAACTAACGAAGAAAACCGAGACATATACATCCACGCATACACACTGACCATTAAAAATAAATATGACATTAATAATCCACTGCCTTGTTCAACGTGAAAAAGAAATTGTGTAGCAGACACTCCCTATATATTCTTTCAATGCTTCCATTAATTGAAAAGCTAAATATATCAGAAATTTTTTTGAATTTTAATTACGAAATTTAGTAGCCACTATACCCACGCATCTTGCTTCAAAAGAAAGTTTTCGCAAATAAATATCAAAGGCTGATCTACAACAAAGGGGAATTAGATTGTCCGAGCTGGCATCACCTTAAAATTAATGGCAAAGTTTACATTATGAGCTTTAAAATAACTCTTTAATCAGTTGCTTACGTATATCACAACGCTTCCGAGAACTTTTAAGGAGCTTCTGTATCCATTCAAGCTTCAAACAATGACGAGTTCTTGGATTTTATTTCCTTCTAACACTCTTAAGACACTTTAGCTAAAAGTGTGTTTTAAAAGCCACTCAGAAAGTGCACTGTTTTTATAAAATATGCTTTACTCTCATGAACGCTCTGCTTTAATTTGCCAATTTTCTGCTAATGGGCAGTTCAAAGCTCCTATAAAATTTACTTTCAAATGACCCTGACTGCATTTTATATGTAATGAGTTTGAATGCGCAGTCGAATGCTAGAACTCTTAATAGCTTTCGATGTCCGTCATGGCTGTTGGCTAAGGTATACCGATGAAGATAACAAAGCTTGATTTCTTATAAATCACCAAGGTTTATTTTCGCACACATTCAAATCATTTCTTAGTAGATAGGATATTTCTAGATCATAAGCAACTTTAATATTTTTTATATGCACGTCATATCATCTTAGAATAAGAACAAAGGAGGGCATATCAAAACAGAAATGTTGGCAAGCTAGCTAGGGAATGAAGAGTAATAACGTAGTTAACTCGTCAGCGGTATTTATACTAAATTTCAGAGGCAAGCTATGATGGCTTAATATTAGTTTTAGTTGCCCTTTTCCAGTAGCGTTACATAACATAGAAAGATCTCGAATCTGGTAGAGCAGATGAATATATGGGGAGAGCACCAAATCTAGTGTTAATTTTGAGGTCGTCAATTATTCTTACAGCAGCTATAATATTTTGTTATATCTTACGTATATTCATTACATTTTTTCAATTTCGTATACATTACATTATTAGTTAAATATTTTAGAGGCTTTTATTTTCTTGATGGTTCTAAAAACCAAGCTTATGATCTGAACATTAACAAACCAAATATTAGTTTATTTTATTTTACGAATGAAGATAATAAATACTATGTAAATAGAGAGACTTAATGTTTAAAATGTTCGTTCAAAAACTTCATACTTCAAATACTGTAATACTGTAGATGATCCAAAATTAAAACTCATTAAATTTAACTGATTAAGTTAAATTTTTGTTTGGGTTTTTCTGTTTACAGAGTTGAGTTTTCCCGCTAAGCGCAACAGAAAAGGAAAATTAATCCACCGCTTAATTAACCTGATGGATTTATGTGCTTACGTAGAATATTTTAACGTCACTCGAGCCCTGTTCAGTGCCATAACTTTCAGCGTTATAAGCACAGTAAGCCCATTGTTATTATAATGCCAGCTGTCAAGTATGCTCAAAATCACGTGACTAATATTTGTAAAAAAGAATAATTGTGCCAGAGAAGTGTGTTCTCTGCTATGGGGACCACGTGGCCTCCTCTAGAGGTTGCAGACGTACCTAAAAATATGAAAAGACAAGAAAATATCTCAGATCCTCCCCCAAAAAATGATTAAAAGTTTTGAGCTGTAAATAGGTATTCTGCTGCTAAGCGCCAATAGGCAATTAAAAATGAAGAAGCATTGACCAATTATAAGGAGTCACACATGAGGTTAAAAACATCTAATAAAAACTAAATCTCTCATTTGGAGATTCAAACGAAATAATTCCTAAATGGAGAAAATGCAAATAGTCAGGGAAGGCCTTGACCCAACTCAATTTTGAAATGTAATCAGTTACAACCACTAATTTTCCTTATAAAAGTCCTTATAGATCAATAGAACTAAAATCACTCACGATTTCGCTAAATCTTGTTTGCATCGTATAAAAATCCCTGTAAATCATTAAAACTAAAATCATTCAGGCTAACGAATGCAAAATACCTTTACAATCAGAAACTCAACGGCAAAGAGCAGTAACCCATTATTTTTACCGTAATGGTTTAAAAAAAGTAGCCCATCGAAAACTCGCCAAAACCACTCATACAGAATGTAAACTTTATTACCTCCCGAATTTCGCAAAATCTGTAGTGTATCGTATATTAGGATTAAACCAACATATTTTTTAAAATTTGATTATAGTTCCAATTCTGCATTTTTTAATAAATAGGTTTAAAATATCAGATTTTAGTAATTTTACTTTCTTTGTTTTCAGTTTAACGTTTCAAAATTCAAAAGTCTCGCGCACAAATTTTGATAATAGAAATATTTCACCCAAAGGTGTCAGATGAATTGCAATCAATTACATCATAAAAAAAGTGGTTCAAACACATATTGGGAAATTATATTTCAACATATCTGTTTCGAAATGTTTGATAAAATAGTATAGAAAGCTGTACATCAAGTGGCTCTAGCAGAAATCAACTTCAGATGGCGTAATTTCACTTGATAGCTCAATAACTGTTATGGAGATGCGATTTTTCGTGCCTTTCGCATTTCCTTGTAAACTAAGTTTAGGAACTTTAACTATTATTTACAAAATATGCAGCGTTCTTAGTGAATTGATTTCGTTGGATTTCTGTCAGCTGAGTTTGCATTACTGAAAAGAAAGAACTGCGTTTTTCAGTCAGTTTGCATCATTATAAATTTCGCTAGCGAAATCTGCAAAGTGGAAACAAATACAAGGTGAGAGGAAAAAAGAATCTTAGCTTGAAAATTCAAATCACAGTCAAGTACCTCAAAGGAGACTTTTACCTAGCTTTAAAATTCTTTGAACTTCACAAAATTTTGCGATTTGCATTCTACCACATAACGGCTTATTGTAACTAAAATCGTTTTCGCACATCTTTAGGTAAAGACGTTTTGACTATCCTCACCTCTATGGGAAGTCGCCAACACACCGACGAATTTGTTAATTAATGAAAAACATCTGTTAGGCTATCATACGCGCTAGTCCCCATTTCAAGCCAATAGAATTTTACATTTTTTTCCCAAGCAAGACATGCACACTTATCTAGCCTAATAACACCAACCAATAGTTGTGTTGGATGTTAATCCCGGTTCTTCTTCAAAGGCTTTCATTGGCGTATGTTCCTTTGATCAACAGTAAATAAAGTGAATAACTGTTGTAAAGGATATCTGGCCATCTTGAAATCGGTTTTCGACCCACATTCTAACATTTTTCTTTCAGTTTTTAACACTAGTTTCTCACTAAATTCGATCTTTAGGATGTCTATTCAGTTTCACAGAATGTGAATTTTAATATTTTCTATTATTAAGCAAAGCATCATAATTCTGAAGTAATCCAACGCTTTCTTGCCCATCAGCTGGCGTAAAATAAACTAATCGGAGAAATGACAGTTAAATATAAAACGTGTAAACTAATATTCAAACATGTGATTGCTATGTGCATGCATTTTTTGGTTGTTGTTGATGGACGCTTGAAAATACTCCTCAAAACACGGCAATTTTACCAAATATTGAAATTACTGGTGCGGATAATCGGGAATGTACCGGCGTTGTCTCTCATGAATTAAATGTCACCTATTATGAAAATTATCATATTGCCTATACAGCGTAGCTTAAAATCGTACATACACTGTAAAAAATTTTAGGGCAATGTTACACCATTTAATGGTTCAAAATCAAAGGTTGCACCAAACTATGGTTCACTTGAATTTACAGTTTCACTGATATTTGGTGAAACGATCCAATTAGTTCAATGTTTCACCATTTTTAAGGAATACTTTGCAGCCAATCAAAGCAAAGCATTCAGCGCATGCCTAGTCTTCCCGTGATTCGATCTTTTGAAAGTTTAATGGCGGCAGTTTTTAGTCGGCTGTGTATTCTATA
>KK115837.1:289302-336076 GCA_000611955.2 Stegodyphus mimosarum | reverse complement strand
ACCATTTTTAAGGAATACTTTGCAGCCAATCAAAGCAAAGCATTCAGCGCATGCCTGGTCTTCCCGTGATTCGATCTTTTGAAAGTTTAATGGCGGCAGTTTTTAGTCGGCTGTGTATTCTATAATTGCAAGGTATGTATATTTTTGTTTTGTTTCCGTTTTGATTTATGTATGTGCATTAAAATTTGTGTATTATTGAAATGTAAGATACAAAATGGTGTCATTCGCAGTAACTTTTTAATGATTTTGTTGGGGTGAATCGCGATAGTTCTAAAGCCTATTTTCACCATGCGGTTATTACTACTGTATTTAACGTAGCTGAATATAATTCTAAAAAGAGATTCCCGAACATTCCAAGTAAAAGCATTTTTATAACATAATGTGTACTTCTGCATATGTTACATGTGTATTTCTGTAAAATACATTATATCCATTCTGTAGAAAACAGAACATTCTATGTTTGTATTGTTCTATGTTAGTCTATGTTTCGTATGTATAAATAACTAGCTGGGGATGTAAACAGTGATGGAGTAGTATACTCACTCTTATGACCCTGAGTAAATAATGTCTTGATACATTTATTAAATAATTTTTTAAATATTAGAAGATTGCATGTGTGTATATATATATGTGTATTTTATGTACAAAACCATCGATTTTAGACTTAATAATGGAAAAAGTAGGTAAAATTTACAACCATCAGAAAATTTTATTCCAAGTAATAGTTTGTATAATGTATATTATAAAGTAATAATAAAACTTTATATTTTTGTCAATTTAACTTTTTAAAAGTGTTCTATAAGAATGTAAGTGATAAACAGAAACCCAGCATCAATATTGGAATGTACTTGCTGTTCTGTTTTTTGTGAACTTGAGAAATAAGAAACAAATAATTCGTCTAAAAAACATTTTTGACATGGAAATTTAAGTAGTGTTGGGTAAAACTAAATTTATAGTTTAATTTTTTTTCTAGATGAAAATCTTGGTACTGTGTCAGTCATCATTGAAAGTGCTAGAAATTTCAGATTATGATCAGCTTACTGTTATTAAATATGCTTAATATCCAAGTTTTTATATCTCTGCATAAATGATTTCAAAGAATTTGTTATGAAAACTTTCCCCGAGGATCCCAGCAAAATTAAAAGTAATCGATCAACTTTATAAAAAGGCATTTGGAATATTTTGTTGAAGTAGCAAGTTTTTTTATTGCTTTGTGAAAACTTTTGTTTATTAAATCTTATTGTTTGATTAAAGCCATTTTGAAATATTTAAACTTTCCTTTTTTCGATAAGAATTTTTTGATAAAGATGTGTTGAATTTTTGTTATTTAACCATGTTGTTAAATATTCTGTTTGAATGCATGCTTATTTGGCCAAAATTAATATTTAAAAATTTTGTTTTTCTTTATTTCATATAATAATATATATTGAACTTGAACAGTTGTGTTTATTATGCACACTGTTATGATTGCTGCACCAAGGTACTACAAAAATTTACAGATTTTGTTCTAGGTACTGATTCAGCTTAGCATCAAACTGCCACAAAAGTTGGAATTTAAGAAATTATGTGCATTTTTTCTGCCAAACTGGGAGTAAATTTCTTCCGTACCGTATTCATAATTATCCTTATTAGTGCATTTGTAGATACAATGTTAATTTGTTTAATTTCTCAAGATGAAGAAAGATTTTGCAGACTGGTAGCATTTTTAATAGCCAAAATGACAAAACTAATTATCTCTTAACTCCTATGATAATCTTGCAAAATTGTATTTCTTTGTAGTTTTAGTTGGAACATAAATGAATTATAATATGGTTTCTGATTTTAGCAAATAACGTTTATGTTCGTACAAACTTTGCATGTAAATTTAAGAATTTAATTACTAGCATGTATTTAAAGTAATAATTAATAATTAAGATACTTTTTTTTCTGAAGTGGTTAAGATGTCTGCAAAATGAAGTTCGACTGTTTAAAAATATAAGTAATTATTTCTAACCAGTTAAAATATGATCTAAGTGTAATTTCTTCAGATGCCATTTTGTTAGTGGTAAATGTGGCAGAATATTAAATGATAGAGTGACTAACATTGTTTATTTTTTATTTGGTATCATCAATAATTCATAAATGTATTTACTTCTTTCATAATTGGAACACAAAGATTTAATTTAAGTACTATTTTTTTTAATTGTACAGTATAATTTATTGTTGTCAAGGGCAACAAAAATTTCTAAATAAGGTTAAAGTCTTTTAAAAAGCATTATAATAGTGCCTGAGAGAAAAGGGCTTACTATATAGGAAACAAATCAAGGTAATTGTGCAAAACTGATGCTCTGGAATTTCCTTGAATATTTTTACAAGTTGATTTTTGCTTTATATAATCTAAACCTTATTTTTCATTTGAATAACTTTTCATTTACTTTTACTTGTGAAGTCATCCAAAATAACATTTTGTTTCTGAGATATCCATTTTTAAATTCAAATAATATGCAGAGGGCTGTTTATACTTTACCTTTTTCGTAATTATTTAAGTAACCTTTAAGTGCTTATACATCAATACAAAGTTTAATAAATTTAGATTAAATGTATATGTTTATAGTTATTTCAATGTAAATATTAATATTCTTTCAAGATGACAGAAATAAAGGTAAATTTCAGTTTAAATTCTCAGAATATAAGTTTCTGATTTGTATTAGTTAATTGTGTATGTAACTGCTCCAGTTTTCTTTTTATTATTTGAAACTGCTGAAATATTCAAAATATTCAATTTTTAAGCTGTTGCATTTTAAAAATATATTACTATAAAGAGTTACATTTCTGAAAATTTCCTATTCCACCTTCTTAGTTAACAGTGCCTTTTTGCAATCATATCATTATAACAAGTGTTCCCACTGGGATCAGTAATGGCCCCCTGGTGGGCATGGAAATTTATAGGGACTTAATGAAGATCTGGGCATTGACAGCCGAATTTGGAGTGGCAATTAATCAGCATAGTCAAGATTCCATTGATTCTAGAAATGCACATGTATGCTAAATTTCAGATTTTAAAAGTCATATAAGAGAAAAATCCCAAAATAAAAGTTGTTACCGAACCAACATTGCTTTTTCCCTCTTACCTAGTATAGGTGGGCTTGAGTCAAGTCGGTAATTTACTATGGGAAAGAAGAAACAGGTTGAATGTTTCTGATGGAGGTGATTTAAGAATTGAGCAGTTTTATGCCAAATGTAAAAAAAAAATTGCATCAATCCACACATCACATTAATTTATCTTTGTGCAATTAAAATTGAACTTCAAGTTAAAGTCTGTGATTTTGTTTCTGGAAACTTGTTTATATTTGTAAAATTAAAAATAAAAGTAATGCAAAAAATAATGAAACATGAGTCCAATAAACCTTTTTTTATTTTAGTTTATGTTGTTTACATACAATTATTTGTACTTTATTATGCTGCATGCTAAATATGATAGAGGAAAATGTAAGGGGTTTAATGAAAAAAAAAATTCTTCCAAAGTTTTTTTAAAACGGTTTAATGAAAGGAAAAGCTTGAGAACCCATGCTTTACATGATAAGCAAGACCTAGCATCCGTTTTTTTACCTTCACTAAGTTGTATTATACTTATTTTTAAATGTAATGTCATATGACATATAATTTTTTAAAAAAAATGTTATTTTCTGATTATTCACCATAAAAAAGTCACTAATTGATTGCTGACTTTGGAGAAAGATTGTTTATTTGGATATTCCTTACGTCAAGTTCAAAAATACATCCCTGCTGCCTATTTTTTTCATATAAGATATGCACTCTTCTTGGTTTGTTGCATTGTTCTTTTCACATCTACAGCTATCTGCTATCAGTTTTTAAACAAGCCTCACTGTGTTGTATGCGTGGGGAAAGTTAAGTCTGAGATTTCGCCAAAGATGATGAAAACTGCATTATGCTGTTCACCGTTATGCTAAAATGCTAAAATTCCCAGAGGAGGAATCGTAATCTGCCATTGTACTGGTGAAATGTCTGGAAAGTCATTTGGGTTGCCATGGGCACACCTAAATTGCAACATAAATATATTTTGGCAACATTGTAAGTTTATATTAATAGAACAAACACTTTGGGGCCGGTAGAGCTTGTGATCTAGCTAATTTTCTTAATATTTTATATTTTTTAATGTTTTGTAATTCTTATAATTGTGTATTTTTTAATAAATGTACCTTTAGATGTGTATTAATATTAATATAACAAGGTGTATAAATTATGTATTTGATTTTTGTAAAATACTTGTAGACGGCACACTATACTAAAAACAGACCGGTAGACTGTACGCTCTATCAACACCAGCATATTTTCATAATAAGTACATGAGCACTTTGCGATATTAATATTTTTTGGCGGCATGGTGCGTTGCCTCATCAGTACAATTTTGTTTTTTGGTGGGTTTCGGGATAGTCAAACCCCCTTAAAAAAACTGAATATATCAAAATATTGATGTTCGGCCAGCAAAATGTTTGGTATTCAGACCCAGTATTTGACAAAAAAATTTTTTAATGCATCTTCCTTTTTTATTATGTTTTTGTGTCTTCTCTAGTTATTTATTAGAAATTAAATGAACATATTACTATCAGTAATGGTGTGGTTGAGGCTGTTTAACTCTAGTAGTTCAACCTTGGTTTGAATCCATGCAAAAGGACTGCCTGCATGTTTGGTATTCCCCATATGTAACATGAATGCAACCCAGTTTCTCTATGAAAGTGCACATACCCTTAGTCAGTTAGCAATCAAGTTGCTTTCTATATCCAAATAACTGATCAAAATGAATATATGTTTCTCCTTTTCTTTAGGTTTCCACTGATGCTGAAATAGAACTACAAACAGAATCTAAAAGATGATAGTTTAGTTGAACATTCTGAAGAGTATCAATCATTGGTTGTGACCACATGAACTCGATATCCAGCCAAGATCAATGAATTATCACAAATGCTCACTTCTATGGGCGAAATAAATTACTTCACAAGGATTTCAAAATGCAGCCGATCGGCAGTGTGAACAAACATATGAACTTATTTAATATGATCCATTGTGATATTCTAAACGAGGATCATTTTCTAAGACCGTATACTGCTTCCCACCTAATTAGTCTGCAATCAAATCTGCAATCATGTACAACAGTACGATGCTGCCAAGTTAAGCAGCATTCGACAGCACTTGGGATGCGAACCCACATGACTTACTATTCTTGACTTTGTTTATTTTTCCAGCTGAAATTATTATGTTCAAAACATGTATATATGTATATAGACATTCTAGACTGCTACCTACATCATTTATCATGTTACTTCTCTTTCTTATTGTATACATTTTGAGCAAATTATGACCTTCCAGTGATTTCAAACTGGATAGTTCTACATAAATGTGACACCTCCTAGCTGGCTACGTGCCTAAGGTCATCCCATTTGCACTCACCATCAATTATTATTATGCGTAAAATAGATGTATTTGTTTGCAATTTCGTGTAGAACTTGCTTTATGGATTATTCAAAACAGGCTAAGAAAAAATTGTTCTCTTTCCTTACATTGGTAATTTGTTGTAGAATTATTTACATCAGTTTGAATAAATAAATTCGATAAAAAAATTCTAAATTTGGATTTCATGATGCTGTTTAATACTCTATACATTTCAGAAAACTTTTGATAAATATATTAAAATAACTGCTGCATACACGTGTGCCTTCTGAGATTTATTGGTTAAAGTATTCAAAAATGTGAACCTGCGAAATGCTTTCTATTAATATTATAAATAATTGAAACTAATGCACATACTTTACAAGTAAGTTTTTCTTATTTATTTCATACAATTAAATTTTCAAGTTAGAAAAATGTTATTAATGAATATACTGTTCCTATATAAGCATAATATGTATGCTAATTATTCAGAAATACTTGTTATTAAATTCTGAAAAATACTAATTAAAATATACATTATCATTTGACAGTACTATATGAATAGTTTCGTGTTATTAAATTAAATTTGTTAAGTAGAATATAAGTGACATGATTTATTAACGTATGCTTACATGTATGTTTGTGCAACATTCAGAATAAAGTGTTTCTGAAGTAATTAATTTTCTTATATAGCAGTTGCACAAAATTTGTCTACGTTGATTTAAATATGTTCTTGATTAAGGCTTTGCGATCTTAATTTTAAGCTTATGGTTTTTTCCTCTAACTTATTTTATACGAAATGTTTACGTTTCTGCATGACATGTTGATATGTTTAATCTGCAGAAAAGTGGAATTTGCTTTTGAATTTATTCAACAATTTGAGAATAGCTTTGAAAAATTTTCTTTATTGTATAGGTGCATAAATATTATAATTTATCATGCTTCAAAATACATTTTAACATATCGTAAATAAAAAATTACCATAAATGAAAAGTTAAAAAAACTTTATGGATTAGATACTTGTGATGAAAACATTTTAAGTGAAACTTGTTTTTTTGTGGGAAAGGGGCAAGGGAAACTTTACAGATCTTGACAAATACTTCTACAGAGTCTCCAAATTTTAAAGGTAAGTGTCATGGAATGAAAATAAGAATTATGCATGGAATAATTTATCTATATATACTATAATAGTTATCAGCTGAATATCTGTTAATTACACATAAGGGGACACAATGTATAATTTCAATTTTATTATGAGAAAGCAATTTCTGTTGTGAGTTTAAATACTGGAGAGCTTGAATCTTAAAGCTATATATGTCTGTACAATAGCAAATCAATATTATCTGTGATTTAGTTGTAAGATAAAGTTGTAGTGTACTGGTTAAGGATTGTTGTCAAGACAAATTGTAATAAAGCATTAGAATTCTATTAAGTAATGTGATAATATTAAAGCTCTTGCAATGAGCAGTTATATTTTAGCTTATTTTTATTGGTGTGTAAGGTGTTTAATTTTGTAAAAATATATTTTTCTATACATGCTAATATATTGCAAGTATGTATTTTAAAGATACATATTTTATACTGTAATTCTCTCAAAACTGAATCAATCTTATGCAAATAAATCAGATTGCTATGCTAGCCAAATTGCCCATAATTATTGTTATAGGTATGATGATTTGCATAAGCAATTTCCAAATATCTTAGCCACAGCAGTAATGAATAAAATAAAAGTTACGAGGAAAAGGGAGCCATAGCAGTAATTGAATAAAATACCAGAGCATGGATAATTTAAAATTATATGCCTGAGCTCTCAAATAGCTTCCTATAATATACAGTTCATGGTAAACATAATTATTAATGGTTTAAAATATTCTCAATCCATATCGCAATAAAGCCATTTAACATATTTCTAATTTATGGTTCAACATTCCCCATTCTTGCTTCAACGTATTACCAATTCTTGGTTCAACCTATTACCAAATAATGGTTCAGGCAAAGCACCAAATAATGGTTCAACCTATTACCAAATAACGGTTCAGACAAAGCACCGAATAATGGTTCAACCTATAGCACCAAATAATGGTTCAGTGTTTTACCATCTTTTGGTTGCAACTTTTTCAGTACCATTATTTGGTGAAACCTTGAACCAAATTTTTAGCAGTGTACACTGAAGTGCGATAAGCCAAATTTGGCTGAAATGCAGACGAGGGAAAACGAATTCATATGACTATTTCAATTCTCTTCCTAAGTAAAAATAATACAAATTTGCTAATTAGTAAATTTAAATCTGTATTTACTTTCAAAGGAAATTTAAATAACACAAAAAATAATAATGATTTCAGTTTTAAAAGTTTTAAGCCATTTTTTTCTTTTTTTTTTCCCTAAACATAAAATGACATCAGTAGAAATGTGTCCTAATATTTAGGAATGCATCACAATTTGAACAAAGTGGAACAAAGATACAAATGGCTGCAGTCTTAAGTTAATACAAAATTTAAGATTGCATCATTATCATTAGATTTTAGTTTTGACGCAGAACAGTGTACACAAAACATGCAATGAAAATTTGCAGTCGACATTCGGTGTAAGAATTTACAGTTGACATACGCTGTAAGAAACTTTTTATTGATCATACGAATAACATATAATAAGAGCTATTAAAAATATTATTAATAGATGCAAACAAATACAAGTCCCGGACCCATTTTGATGTTTAATAACTCATAAAATAATGATGATATAAACAAACTTATGGCATTTAGTGATGGAATAACTTATATATTTTCCTTTTCAGGTTTGAATATCTTTACGTTTGCAAATATCGTCTGCGCGTGTGGTTAATTTCAGATAATTTCATTTTCCAGTCTAAATATCTGTACTTTTCTAAATATCGTCTGCTTATTAATTGCATTTTTCTCTCTTTTGTTTTGGAAACTATTGCCTATTATTATAGGCCTAGGAGGATGGCCTTTGCAACAGATATGCTAAGGAGGATCGAAGATGATGCTGAATTTCTGAAGCGCAGAATGTTCTCCGACGAAGCATCCTTTCAACTTTCTGGCATTGTTAATCTCCATAATGTGCGCATATGGGGATCTGAAAACCCCCGTGAATACCGTGAGGCCAAAGGGATTTCCCCAAAAGTTAATGTGTGGTGTGGACTAATGCACGACCGAGTCATTGGGCCTTTCTGTTTTACAGAAAAGACGTCTCATCAGTCGTATACTTAGACATGTTGGAAAACTTCGTATTTCCACAACTAGAAGAGCTTCAGCCACATGTCTTTGCAACAAGATGGTGCACCAACTCATTGGGGAACCATCGTTCGTAGTTCTTTGTAGTTCGTAGTGTTTGTTCGTAGTTTATCGTTCGTAGACCACTTTACAGGAAGATGGATTGGGTGAGGAGGTCCAATTCCTTGGCCACCCTGATATAACGCCGCTGGACGTTTTCCTTTAGGGATTTGTAAAGGAAAACGTTTACAGAAGAAGAGTGTCGAACATTGACGACCTAAAAGCCAGAATTACAACCGCAATAGTCTCTGTGGATGCCGACATGCTTGCCGATATCTGTCGTGAAATTGAATATCAACTTGATATTTTCCGTGCGGCGAAGGGGGCACACGTGGAAGTTCATTGGCAAGGGTCATGAAACTTTTTAAGTCTATGTAACCATTTATGTTATTAATTTTAATCTATCTGTATTATTTTATGAGTTAGTAAACATCAAAATGGGTCCGGGACTTTATAAATACCCTGTATATTTTTAGTGACTCAAGTTTTGCAATATGAAAGATAAATACACGATTTTAGGTCTTTAGACTGGCAATTAATTCCTGTCGTATTCTGATGTGTCGGGCATAAATTATTACGGTTAACAATAACATTTATTCAAGATGTTAAAATAGGATTGTTTATTTAAATAGAGATGCTAAAATGTAATCGGGATTATCGCAGCAGATGTATGCATACTAATTAGAAAGAGAAACAGATATGTGAGAAATACTCGTAAAAGGCAAATCAACCATATATGCTGCTATGTTGCAACGTTCAGAAACGTCACATCTGTTATTTGATCTCAGGTCAACTCCTAGAGTCCGGTGAATTTATTTTTCAGGGCTTTAGGCTTCCAAGCTCCTAACTGGTTTTTCATTTTTAATGTAATTGATCATAAACCTCCTTTTGTGGTATGTAGATTGTTCAAGTGGTCTCTCAGACAAATTATAAAAGTAAACTGGAATGTAAAAATGAACCATTTTTATATTGGAATATTCCTACAACCTTCAAAACGCCAGACATCATTATTTGCCGAACGTTTCATTAAGCATACAGTAATTACCTTCAAGGCGTTTCCATTGCGAGATAGAAAAGTGTTTTGCGTTTTTTCTTTTATAAAGACGATCACTCGGCTTGTTCTATGGGGTTACCTCAAAAGCCATTTAGGAAAACTCCGTAGCCCTTTAACATCGACCTCGTTGCAAGATGGAGGAGACAGCAACATGTGTCAAGCAGAGTCCTAGCATTTTTTAATATTTTTACCCATCCATGAGTGAACATTACGAGACATATCGCATTACGAGGGATAAATTCATAAAACATTTTTGAAAATTGTGCAAATCCATGTTAGTGCAATAAACGTACTTCATTATGTTACCTATACTCTTTTATCTCCTAGGCTTCTATCTTAATTAATCCAGATATATTGTTAATTTGCCTTCACTTCTGCTAATAATGGCAGACTCGACTATTTTCGTAAACTTCCACGAGCATGCAAATTTCTCAATGTACATAAGTTCGGGAGAAGCTCTATGGCAGCTATCGTTAGCCGATTACTTTAGTACAACTCTCTACTTTTGATGAATGTATAGGCCTTAGCTCTTCTAGCCCTCTACTGTTTTGTGATACCTTGAGGGCAAGCCGAAGCTCAGTAACCGCCTGATATCTTGTATTAAGTATTTTAATTTGATCGTAACTATATTCAAAATTTCCCATAAGTTGTGATTATGAGTACTCTGGTATATTTTTATGCGCTGTATAATGAACAGATTGATGTGTTAAAAGAGAGCTTTATCTTAAACCTTCTTCTGAATTTGTATTTAATGATCTTTAGAAAAAAGATAGGGTGCTGCAACCACTTACGAAATGGAGTGATTTCAGAACTGATTCAAAAAGAACTATGGACTGAATCAGACGACTAAGAATGTAAGCCTCAGTCTAATATGCTTGTCCATTCCATTTTCGACTTATATATATATATATATATATATATATAGTGTGTGGTGTGTGTGTGTATGTGTGGTGTGGTGTGTGTGTGTTGTGTTGTGTTGTGATGTGATGTGATGTGATTTTTGGGAGGAAGTTGGGACCCAAATCACGTTTGAGCCATGGCCGAGGAAACTGTTGAAAAAATCACAACTGCCTTCCTGGTTAAAAAATCATTTTTATTTTTTACTGAAAAACGTATTTAGAAATATACTTTTGGTTAAAACTGATACAGCACTAGGGGTGCTAACAAGCCTCATAATTTTGATATACGTAGTTAACGTTTTAGGCAATGAAGACGAAGGCGAAGCGAGAGACGTAGTTTATTCAGGCAACAAAAACGGGGGGCAATAGAGAAAAGCAATGCGTTCCAAGTTTAGCCTATGCAGCGAGTAGCATGCTAAACTTTCATGTCGTTAAGTAGATACTCTATTCAGCGGTTGAAGTGGTGGAATACTTAAATGAGCTGGCAGGATGGTTAAGATAGGAAAAAATGGGTTTTATTTTTTCTGTAGAAAAATTTGTATTCGTTTTTTAATAATGGCCGGGCGTTTTATTTAGTAGCCATTAAGCTTGTTCCATTACAAAAGCCGAAAGTGGTGGCCATTTCATTATGCAAGCACTTGGTACTATGGACCACCGTTGTCTTCTATAAAGAGAAGGCCAGTTACAACTATGCCTTCTCCAGGATCCGAATCCGGGCGCATCGCTATGGCAGTCAGGGTCACTAAAACTATACCGGTTGAGCGGCAATGCGTACTCACTTCTGTCCTATTTATAGCTAGAAATTCATTGTATTAATCCTGAGCACCGATGTTGCAGGGAAGGAGTGACTATTATGCCGCAGAGTGACGCAGAAAAGAGTATCATTGAAGCGGGAGTCCGTGAGTGCGTTTAATTAAAATTTATGAATTTGAAGACCTATTGTCACTTGATTCTAAGTAAGTTTTATAATTATGTTTCATATTTTATATTTTACATATATATATTTCTATAATTAAAGGTTAGAAAGAAATTAAGAATTTTTTTTTTGTTTTTGTTTTCTTTATCTAGGAAATAGTTTTTTATTTAGGTTTCGTGGCATCGAATCTGAAGAACGCAAAGTAAGATAGTACTCATAATTTGTATACCTGTCATTTTCATTGAGTTACGTATTTGTTCACGCAAAACAGGGGGATATATCGTCTATCTGTCTTTACGGTTCTGCGAACTGACATTTGAAGCAGTGTACGAAAGAAACATGCAATTTTCATTCTTCCTATTCTTCTAGCACACTCCGATGACTATTTGCGGCTACACGTTCGTACGCAAAAGTCTTTTTGCACTCCTCACATACCTTTAAAGTTTGTCTAAGGCCTGTACGTCACTTGTACGTCTGTTACAAAGTAACTGATCGTACTATGGTATATGCAGTCTGAGTACTTTTATAATTATTCTGACTATGATATGCTCTCCAGTGACAGGGTAAATAAGACAGCTGAATAATAGTTGCTTTTATCGATTCGGTTCTTGTGTACTGAATTTGCTGTCTGCATGAACGTTTTGTAGTTTTTGCTATATGATGTGAGTATCGACCAATTTCCCCTTAGAAAATCTAAGACGACATACAATCTACAAAGCACATAGCCTTTGGGTGCTTTGATGTAATTATAGCATAGGAAGAACATCCACGTTATAATTGAAAAACAAATTAATACAAATACCATAGATTAGGTTAGGTTATTTGAATGTAGCAAAGCCACAAGAGCTATCTGCCCAAGGAAAGGCCCTTCTGATGGAAACTGGTCGATTCGGTTCTTGTGTACTGAATTTGCTGTCTGCATGAACGTTTTGTAGTTTTTGCTATATGATGTGAGTATCGACCAATTTCCCCTTAGAAAATCTAAGACGACATACAATCTACAAAGCACATAGCCTTTGGGTGCTTTGATGTAATTATAGCATAGGAAGAACATCCACGTTATAATTGAAAAACAAATTAATACAAATACCATAGATTAGGCTAGGTTATTTGAATGTAGCAAAGCCACAAGAGCTATCTGCCCAAGGAAAGGACCTTCTGAGGGAAACTGGCTCGTATTTAGGTTATATATGCAGAAAAATATGCAACCAGCTCTTTCGCCTGGATGCAAACACAAACAAGTTGAACTATGAGTATTCAATATATTCTTAACCGTTTAATCACTGGTAAGGCCTTAAAATTAACACATTCTAAAATTACTGCACTCAAAGGTTTTGATAAATTTATGATTTTAATAAAAAAAGTATAAATTAAAATAGTTTGTTGGAAATCCTTAACTGTCTTACAATAATTATAATAAAGCTGTAAATTTTTATGTTTGTTCTCTTATAATAATTCATCTGTTTGAAATAAATGAAGAAGCATGGAATCCATAATAATAAAATATTCTTTTTTTTAATGGATTATATGAACATAGCAACACTCAAGAGCTTTACATAAACATACTCAAAGCTACAAATTAAGACACATTACACAGCAAAATAGTTCTTTATTAGAATTTGAGAGATTCTTCTTGGAAACTGAAACTCAAATTTGCTTGTTGTTAATACACTTTATAGAATGCGCGCTAATATATCTTATACAATCTCTTAAAGTTAAGATTAAGCTCCTAAAATTATAAGAAATTAAAAATGAATTCAATTTTAATGGTAAATTAAAATCTTAAGTTTTGCCAACAATTTGGAAATAGGTTATTTGAGAGGCCGCCGCGAAAAATATGAAATAAAAATTTCATGTTCCATTAAGTGGCCATCTTTGCCACATGGATTTTATATGGATGAACAAATTACATGGATGATAACACGTACGGTAATAAATAATGATTTGAAATCATTCTAATAATATACATAACCGACATACTTTTAAATACATTTAGTTTGCTACATATACAATTGATTAATTATTTTGGAACTTTCCAATTATTATTTTAATTAGTGAAAAATATGTCTGATATCATAAATTAATTATCTAGTACAAGACAGCTTCAGTCATTTTTATCTTTCTAAGAAATTTTCTGCATGCTCTGAGTTTCAAAAAAGTATTTAAATCTGTCGGAAATTCCATTTTCAGTTAGGCAGTCTAAGTGCTTATAAACCGAATAATAAAGCTAACCGCAATATTGAAATGGAGGAACATCCGAAAAAAACACACGTGAAAAATTCTTCGAAATTAAATCCAGACTTAAGATTTTTTTATTCAGTTTAATTAGTTAGATAATTAGTTATTTAATAATGCAAAATATACTTTTAGAAAAATTTCTGCCCCAACAATAACTTTAATTTTCCTTCTTTTCTTCGTATGATCTAATTACTATCTTCATTTGCAAACAGCATTTCATTTTCTGACATTTTGCAAAAGATATTTCTACAGCTAAATGTTCGACAACTATAGCAATCACGTTTCAGGAAATGAATATGTTTCGGTTCGAGATAAAATATTATCTTTTAAAAGATAAGGCTATCAAATTTTTGCCGATTAAAACCTGACCTGAACATTTTATCAGAGTGTGAATAATATGCTTCTTTTTCCCTCAACGCATGAGTTTTCGCAACCAACATTAAGTTCGTTTTTATAAATGTAACAAATCAAATTCCATCCCTAATTTTTCGCAGCTCCTTGTTGGAGGAGTTTTGAAATCATTTTATACGAAGCATTGCATGGCTATTACAGAATGTTTTGCTTTATAAAAAAAAATCTGAAAGCTTTCAGATTTTATAGTACACCCAAAGGGGTATTTTTATCATTTACATACACATACACGTTTCGAGAGCATTTGAGCTAATGTTCCTTTGGGCTAAAAATATTTTAAAACAGCCTATCTTTACAATTTCCGATAGACAGTCTCGCGTGCAGGAGATAAAAATGAATTTTTCCTTACAGTGTTGCCATTGCTGGTTTTGAAATCTTTGAGTTTGTTAATCAAAAATTAGTTAAAGGTTTACAAAATTTGAAATAACAACAAAACATTTAAAAACAGCGCATTCTTAGAATTTCCATAGACAATCTCGCGCACTAGAGATAAAAATGCTTTTTCTCTTACAGTGTTGCCATTGCTCGCTTTGAAATCACTGACTTTGTTAATTAAAAATTCGTTAAAATTCTACAAAATATGAAATACACAATAAAACAAATTCGAAATTCAAAATTCGGGCTTCCAGGTGTCCGTTTTCAGGTGGAGAACTAGGATATTGTTCGGAGAACAGCCTTGGTTGCGCCAACTTGGCTTCTTTAAGGGTATGGGCGACATTTCATCATGCCAACGGAAGTAAATACTACAGATAATCAAATACTACAGAATAAATACTACAGTAATAAATACTACAGATAATTTGTAATACCAGATAATCCTCGTCATCGAATGACAACCATTGCCTGCCATGCCACAATAAGCTGTTTCTCCCTTTAATTACTATACTACAATAATAAATACTAATAATAAATACTACATATAATAAGTAATACTACAGATAATCCCTTAACAAGGGAAAAGTATTACGGCTGTCTGCCTAGAGGAAGTACGTCATCGAATAACAACCATTGCCTGCCATACCATAATAAGCTGTTTCTCTCTTTTTGGCGTCAAGGCTGTTCTCCGAACAATATCCGAGGACTACATTTCTCAAAATTTGATAGTTCTAGGTAACGTTTTTCACAATCCGAAAAGCATACATACATTTCTGTAAATTCTTCATTATTTAATTTCTTTAAATATACTGCAGGACATATTATATTTCGCGGCAATAATTTGGAAAGTGATTCAGACTTTTACAGTGATTCAAAGCAAATTCTCCTTTTGAGACTAATAACCCTTCTGGGTTAACGCTCCTTTGTGTTAAAAATGAAATGCAGCCTGCTTTATTTTGAAAAATATTGATGATTCCCTTCAACATTCTAGGTTCCAACTGCGTTGAATTTTGAAATGAAAGGTATGTAAAGGGCAAGGACGGCAAAATTTTAAAGAATTAAAAAATGTAGAATTTATTGAAAATTTTTTAACATTTACTCGAATGTTTGGTAGGTTAAAGGTAGATGGCTTTAAGGTATTCAAAAGTCCGACAGTGTATTTTTAAAATGCTGAGCACCCTTTATAATCTCATCTTCTAATCCCGTTTAGACCAGATCATGACTCATGCTAATGCATGATCTTTCGGCAAACCACAAAATCTGGAACCCGTTACTGAATGTTGTAGAGAAAATTGTCTTGCATGGCGATGTCATTATTTTTCTACGCAAATTCGCAATAGAAAATGGAGTATCGTAACTCAACATCGAATTTAATTGAATCAACTCTTTGCAGAAGGGAACATGTGCCCAAAACTGAAAAATCAGTTTTTGTAATTATTTGTTGGTTATCTTTGAGTTTTGCAATTATCTATTGGTTTGGCACGCAAGATAATCCATAACACTAACCTTCAAAAAAGAATTTGCATTTCAAGGAAAGTATGACGAACGGCATTACTATTAGCATGAAAAAGCATGAAATTTCATTTTTTAAGATGTGCATTTATAGTAAACATAATTGCATGCTATCGAAATTAAAGTTTTTAGATACAATGATCATTACCTCAGAAACGGACTGATAAACGAAACAAATTCTATAAGCATCATTTATCAGCCATGCGCCTTGGGAAATGATGCCACTACACGAAACATAAATGTTTTAATTTATCATCCGTAGGAATTCTTACTCGTCTTCGAAAACAATTCGTCAATTTCTAGGTGTAAAAAATAAGGTGATTCGGACATCTGAGATCTGGGGAAGTGCAGTTAGGCTGTGTTTTATAATTCATTAAAGTAAGCGTCACTCTTTTTTGTTTTCTTTGTTCGAAAGACTTTCAGCTTCTCCCTTTATGAAAGAGAAAGTGATTTGGGTTTGATAAATTGGTTTAACAACTGCTAGACAAACAGAAACCTTTATAATTAAAAATTTCAGTATGAACAAAGGATGTTAATTGTTTGTGTTGCAAACAATTCATATTTGCATCACGTGATCGATAACTTCAGTCACCATTGAAACAGATAAATAAATGACAAAAACGCTTCACTAAAGTGCGCTCTAGTGTTACGAAGTTAATCATTTTCATCTTTTATATTTATTTACTTCCCTCGGTTTAGAAACATATATTTTCGGTTATTTATAACAAATGGTGGGACGTTTTTCTGCCCGCAAGGCTTATCGCATTATGCGCTGCAAATTCAAAATTACTGTTTTCATTTGTGATAGGCAGCATTAATATTAGATACTACTCAATTGTTTAATTGTTAAATTCATCAAAAAGACGCTTACCGAACTGCTTGCATGAGCATTCAGTAAAGACAAATTACTGAGATATTGAACTTTTTATTTCAATTTATATATGCATCTGCTCCGATACATTTTATCAATTTCTTTAAAATGCATATATTTCCTCTAATGCATATTGATCAAATTATCATCATATAATTATGATTAAATTTCGATAGGTCAATAGAAGTTAAATTATCCGAGCTCACTTTACCGAATGTTAAAAAAATACATATAGCTGAGTTGTATACTTTTGTACAGACCAAATATGTATTTACTGTAAAGAAAATTTTTAAAAGCATTAGCTTTTTGGGTCGGGGTAAGGGCGCAAAGCATTACATACTAATTTGTATTTGCGTATGTTTTAAATCTATGTCTATAAATCTGTTTTTAAACGCAAAATACGGGCGGTATGTAATACCTGTTCCCATTATAGCCCAGGTATTTGTCGAATATTACAATCCAACTTACATGTTGTACACTATCTGAATCATCTGAATAGGTTATTAAAACGATATGTACTGTACTGTATTATTCATTTTATTTTATTTTTTTAAAATTAGCGATAAAAAATCTTGAAATATATGAATAATTTTAATTTACTTGGCCTAAAAGTCTTATATATGGAGTACGAAAATGCATGCTTTACTATACTTACTTACGGGATTATTACGTACTTTAATCTGATTATTGTAATATTCAATTTCATTTTATGATCTAAAATACAGCATGTTATCAAAACAGTAGGGTATTTCTTACCTTTTTCTCTTTTTATGTGCGCGTGCTCACCCTATAAGGTATTTCTCCCGCCTTCTTCGCATGCCTTCGTGGTGTATTCTAGATGTCCGTGGTTCGAGTCTCGGTCAACTTTTTCATTTGCCATTTTAACATTTTATTACACTTAATGTTTTTGAATTTTCTCCGCATAAAACTCAACAACAAAATCTTTATCAGCATATATTTTAGAATTCCCATCACAGTCATACATTTTTTCATATTTGCTATATTATTTATACTCGATGTATTATTTCTTTAAACATAATTTAGTTTTAAGTATTTCTCCAAAAATAATACATAGCGATAACATCTGGCGGCAGCATCCTTTTATTTGAATGAAAAATATATTATGAAGTAATCTGAAACTTATCAGATTTGGTAATTAAAATAGATGCATCACTGAGATTAATATTTTACATTTAAAAACATTATATATATTCTTGGAATAATGCTAAATACAACGAGAATAACCTCACTATGAAGATAAGTTCACGGGACGAGTTCTATGAAGATAAGTTCAACGAGAATAACCTCACTATGAAGATAAGTTATTAGCCAGAAACGCGAAACGAACGTAAAATTGAAGATTGAGGCTAACACATTTAAATGATTCATAACGTGAACTTATCTTCATAGTGAGCTTATTCTCGTTGTATTTAGCATTATTCCAAGAATATATATAATGTTTTTAAATGTAAAATATTAATCTCAGTGATACATCTATTTTAATTACCAAATTTGATAAGTTTCAGATTACTTCATAATATATTTTTCATACAAATATCTGCTCAGAGTTTTAAGTAAAGTATCACTTATGGTTTAACAATTTTAGATAAAATCTAATATGTTGTTTCTCCATTGATAGAAAAGTCTTAGGTACTAAAACTGAAATGTTTTGGATTATATTTTAAAATATTTTTAATTAAAAACTGCCATAGATTTCATGTAAAGTACCACTTCCGGCTGTCTAACTTCAGCCAAAATCTAATCAATTCTTTATATGAATACAGAAAGCTTAAATACGGAAAGTATAAATTTTTCGAAATTTTATGTAAGAGTTATAGTGGGCAAAACGTCCTCGCACATAAACAGGTATCATTGCAAAAATAGTGAAAGCATGCTGTCGGCCTCAAATTCGTGCTTATTAGAAACTCACAGTCAAATTTCTGGATCGAAAACATTATCTATGTATACATGTTGACAGGAGGCAAAAAACTTTATATATCTATTTCACCCTTTATGTTTATTATGTGTATGCTTATTATTTCGCTGAAAATAAAATTTAATTTATTGAAATACCTGAGTCCTTTTTCCAAAAAACACAACCTGAAAAACTGCTCTGATTGACGAAAACGTAGTCACCTGAAATTCACTTCATTTTTCATAAAGGTGCTGGCACGTTTATACATTCCACTATTTTTTATAAAGGTGTATGCAGCTTTAGAACAAATCAGCGTTTTCCAGAAGGGTGTGGACCACTTATGCAAAGTCCGCGATTTTAATAAAATGTCGAAGATTTATTTCATCTCTTAATTAATTAATTAATCAGGAACTGAATCGAAAATCGGACTTGCATAAATAACTGTGCGCGCACCTTTGTGAAAAACGCCAGATTTGCATAAAGGCGCTGACGATCAGTTTCAAGCGAAAAAGTGCTTGAAACTGATCGTTGATCATCTACGTACCCTTATGGCACCGTTATGAAAAATTTCTGTCTTTTCAAAGAGCGATTGATTTACACTGATGTGCAAAGCTTAAGCAACAATGTAAAAATTTAGCAGATAGCCCTGAAATTGCAGAAAAGGAGGTCTGGAGATCAGTACAATGAACACGTAAGTCAGTAGAATATCAGGAACGAAACGTCAGAGGCGACGTGAGCGTACACAAAACGCGTGATGTCGGCGCGCGCAGCTCAACAATAGAATAAAAGGAAGGATGGAGACGCAATTCAACATATTTGCTGCAAGTGCCAGTGAGTCAGTTCGTGAAATATGGCTAGAAGAAATTGCCTGGACGACTTCACACGTGGAAGAAGGATCGGAAAGCTGGAGGAGGGGCGTACTGTCACCAGTGTAGCTGCAGAGCTCGGAATTAACAAAAGTGTCGTTTTGCGCGCTGGAAAGCATTCCAAACCACAGGTACATGTGTTAGAAAGGTTGTTGGTGGCCGCCCGAGGACGACATCTGCAGGGGATGACCGATATATCGTCCTGCAGGCGAAGAGAGGCCGACAGCAGTCAGCAAGCGCAATTGCTCAGCAACTCCGTACAGCAACGGGCTACAAGTGTCGCGGTTTACTCTGGCCAGACGCCTTCACAAAGGGGGCCTATTCGCCCGCCGTCCTGAACGCTGCCTCCCGTTGAAAGTTGGCCACCGTTTACAGTGGTGCAGAGAGCACAAAAACTGGACAACTGATCAATGGAGTCGTATCCTCTTTACGGATGAGAGTCGGTTCAGTATCAGAAGCGATTCTCAACGCGTTTTGATTTGGAGAGAGGTCGGGACCCGGTTTTATCCCAGTAACATCAAGAAAAGACACCGTAACGGTGATCCTGGAGTTCTTGTATGGGGAGGCACTATGCTGAACGGGCGAGCTCCACGTTTTCGACAGAGGGTCTGTAACCGGGGATCGCTATTGTGAGGAGATACTCCTTCCCCATGTGCGTCTGTTCCGAGGTGCCATTGGCCCAGACCTAATTTTTATGGATGACAATGCACGGCCACATCGGACTCTTGCTGTTGAGGAGCTACTGGAAAGTGAAGATATCACTCGAATGGATTGGCCAGCGTACTCCCCAGATTTAAATCCCATCGAACATGTGTGGGATGCTTTGGGAAGACGCATTGCACGCTTACATCCTTCGGAGAACACCCAACAACTCAAACAGATGCTGATTGAGGAATGGGCACTCCTACCACAAGAAATGTTGCACCAGCTGGTTCTGAGTATGCGGAGACGGTGCGAAGCAACCATTGCAGTGAGGGGAGGGCACATCCCATATTAAGGAACATCTGCTTGTTGTTCTTCCTCTTGGATAGATAATCATGAGTCACAATACTATGCGTTCAATAAAGCTTGTTTTTGTTTGATTCCATACTGTATGCATTGTATTCCTTTTACAGCTCCGATGCTTTCGTCATCCTTTACGTACATAATACTCTCCTTCATTTCTGCATTTCATGTCTCTCAGTTGATTTCTCATGGAGTTATGGCAAAAAACCCTGCTGTTGCTTAAGTTTTGCACACCAGTATATATAAGGATGTAAGACTGTTATGAAGGTATCATAAGAGAACAACGCAGAATTATAAAAAACAAAATCTGATGTGTACACCACATGACTTCCTTGTACGGAATATTAAATTATACACGTTTTGCATTTCATTTAAATTTATTGAATCGAATTAAATGTACTTCGTCGATAGCGCATAAACCACAATAGAAAAAAATACACCCTTTAAAATTGACTATATTTGTTTACCATAGCGACACTCTGGCGCTAGGTTCACTTAACAGAGTTATATCTCCTTTATTTTATAACTCAGAATGCACAAAAATTATGTATAGCATCTGAAGAATTACCTAATCGTTGCCACATGTTCTATTCAAATACTATGATAAATCTAAAACGATGTATAAAAGAAATTAAACAAACAAACAAAACAAAAGGAAAGAAACAGTTTTTCACAGACGATTTAGTATTTCTCATTCAATTAAATCAGATCTCACTTTGCGATAAGACAAAGATATATGAAAACTCAAAATATCTGTATTAAAAAAAGAAGTAAATCTTAAACACTTATTTCCTCGAATAAATTCCAGAATTCATTAAGCATGATTAAATTCGCAATAATAAAAGGAGGCGTTATCTTTGTTGTTGCGAAGCTCAGTTTCTCTAGATTGGCAACAAATCCACTATTCTGCTAAGTTTCAAATGTAAACAAATATGGCCGCTATGGTCAAAATAATTACGCAAAATAAGCACTTAAGCAACTTTTAAATTGTTGACAATTCTGCAATTATAACATGCAGGTTAACTAAAGACATAAAAACCTTAACCAAAAAATAAGACCAACATAATTCAATTATTTTAAAGCAAAAATGCCCAATTTACAAACCTATAAGAATAAAGAAACTGAGCTCACTCAGCCGAGTGACAGAGTGAATATATATTTATATACTTTTGATGCAGCCGATTGCAAGCGAAATAGGAGGTGCACATCTACATGTTATGGCTGTCCTATATACAAAATTGCAACTTTCTGACGCTACTCGTTTTTGAGTTATGGGAGACATATACAAACATACGTACGCACGTATGCACAGACACCTCGAAAACATCTCTTCAGAATCTATTTTAAATCAGTTTTATAATCTTTATTGGAGAAAAAGAGGCCTTTATTCTGTCCTTACGTTCACATATCACGCAAAAATATCGTTAAATTGCATTCGATAGCGGTCAAAATGTTTATTTTCGTTGACATATGATACCCGGAATTTTTCGCGATTTAACAATACTTCCTTTTTGCTTTTTACAAGGAAGTAAAAATGGTGGAGAATTTTGGGACTATTAAAAGACTGGGTGCCGAATGCCAGTGAAAACACATGCACATATCACCCGGTTTATATAAATCTTTTCACCGGCAGTCATTTTAGTGTTAACGATGAGCATGCAGAACATATCTTAAACAAATTACAACAATGGACGGAGGGGAAAGGGAAATCGAGTGCAGTGATACAAGCTAATTTCTGTTGGAAAATTAAGAATGGTAGGATATTAGTTAAGCTCCAAACGGCAAGCTAGAAAGCACAGGCATTTTCAAATCCTTACACTGTCACAGTGTTTTGTTCAAACAACCAGTAACGTTTCGCTATTGTTAACTGTATTTTCCTGTGTATAAGAATGACTTTAGTGCGAAACACGTCGATTTTTAAAATTTATTGTATTTTCTAAACAAACACGAATCTTTGAAAATAAAATTAATTAATGTTCAGAAGGTGAAATTTAACAAGAAAATCTAATTTCATTACTTTGTATTAATTATGCCATATCCATAAAGTGCGAGTAAAACATTGCTTATGGGTGTAAAAATATACATGTTTAGGGATTGAAATTTAGTAAGTAAAAGTTTATTTCACTTCTGGTTTTTTTAATTATTCTTAAAAAATCAGAAACATAGTGTGCTAGTAAGCCGGCATCTATCATCAAACTATCGCTTCAAGAATCGTCATCGTTTCGTCCAAGCCCTTGTTGGCAGTTGTTGGACAGGTTTCTGCCTCTTCGCTGCTGGGAGTTCAAGGGTGAAGGTCGGGCTTCGGCCTGGCTCTTCACCGACTGTCTTTTCACCGACTGTCTCTTCACCTACCACCTCGCTTCTTGATGCACGTTTAACTTTCCTGAAAAGTCCGATGATATGTTTCCTGATTTATAGAAAGCCAACTGTAGTTTTTTTTATTGAATATATTCATTCTACATGCAGTTTCTGAAAATTCATCCAGCATGGAATGATATTTTTTAAGCAAGAATCATGAACGATCTCATTGTGCAATTTAAGACTCATCCATTGTCTATCGCCACGTGGTGCACTGCTCAAAATTAATTCACTGGTAGAAGCCTCAAAATCAGAAGAAATTTCAAGATAAGTTTATTGCTGCTCTACATATATTTTCGATACAAGGTTTTTTGTGATTTATAGAAAGCGATGCAAATCGATTTGCTCTCCAAGTGTATCGTTAAACGAATGGACGTTCTGCATTTACAGTAGGACTATAGTTATGATCTGATTATTTAATTTTCTTGTTTTATTTGAGTGAGTTCAGCAGTAAAATTTTTGATATGAAAAATAAATAGAGTAAATTGTAGATGATTAACTTGTATTTTCTTCTTCAACTATCACAACGTCTGGGGTAAGTACTTTATTTTGCTATCCTCTGTAGGTCACATATTTTATCCCTATCATTCGGGATATTGCGGAAACAACGTGGTGTACTCTTAATCACATGTCTTAATCCTATACTAGGTAGTTGGATTTCTTCATTCTTACTCGCGGTTCATCGCTGATAAAATTAATATTCAAAATTTTGGTTATCACTTGTACACCAGAATAATTATAATTAATATTTCTCATAACCTACAGAAATTAACACAATTTTAATTACATAAGAAATTAAAATATATTTAAGTATTTTTACCACATATAAATATTTTTACTACACATAGTATTTTTATTACTTAAATATTTTCTTCAGCTGTTCGCAATGTGTACTTCAACTTCCAATTTTTATTAAAACCTGAACTTTTCTTTAATATAATGAAGTGTTTTTTATTTTGTATTTTACATTTTCTCGTTTATTTTCTTCGATAATCCTCGTAAATTTCTTTAGTATTAGGTACTGTACTTCTATAATCATAGAAATATCCCTTTTGTGTCAATCTTATTCAAACTCCGTAGAAAATATAGAAAATATTCTTATAACCCAAAGCTCTATTTAACAGTCACATGTAACTTAGGCTCTTTACATTTGTTACTGGATTTCTATCTCTGTATATATTCCTTTGTACTCTATTTTTTAATTTTGTCAACAGATGAAATGGTTGATTGTTAATAAATCTCTCTCTTACTCAGTTATTTTATTTACAGGCTTCCATGGCACGTAGAGTTCGTCATCGAGGTGTTATATATTTGGGAATACTAAAGCGAAGCCGAAAGGTAAAAGACAAAGTAGAAGTATACTTTGTTTTCATTATAAGTTTTGGTTTTGTGAGATATGCAGTGAAAATAACGATTTATTTTTATTTTCTTTTATGAAATAGCTTTTTTCTTCTGTGCGTGGTCGAGATGGCGAGTAAAGTGCTAAGGAAGTAACGAGTTATTGAAAACATTTCAATGTCAAACTTGGGAAGAATGGAACCGAGGTTCATAAAATGTTGAAGCAGCTGGATGGAAAGTGTACCATACACCGAGAGCATTTTATGTCAGCAGCATCGAAGCGGATAAAAGTTTCCAAGAGAGGTGAGAAGTGGTTGATAGTGTGAAAGCAGGACCGACTTAAACTGCGCAAAAATACGACTTAAACTGCGCAAAAATAGCCCTCATACGTTTTTTTGCGCGCAAAATTATCGCTCATGTGTTTTCTTGTGTGCAATGTGATGAACGGCTAACTCTAAAACAGTTGTCGAAGAGTTTAATTTAGGAAAAACGACCACTCGAGCAGCAAATGGATTTTAGTCGAGAAGTGGAAACCAGAAATCTGTGTATAAAGATCGTTCTAAAATTTTTAGCTGTCGAACAAAAGCTAAAATGAATCACTGCCGAGTTGACTAACTAAACGATGATTTTCTCGACAGAGTGTTTGAGCTTCTGTTGAACCTTTTCCCAAAACAGCCGGAAGGATTTTATTCCCGATTCCTCCCGAACCTGAAACAGACTTCGTTTTTTTCAACTTTTTTCATAAACATAAAAAGACTAAGTTTTCTCAGAGAATAGTCAGACTCCCTTTTCAAAATAACATACACTGAAATGTGCACTTAACTGACAGTTTACTTTAAAGTGTTCTTTTATAAAAAACTTAATAATGACTTTTACTATGGAAATGATCCAAAACTGGACATTTTAATTTTGAAAAAGATTAAATTAAACAAAGATCTTTCGTAGCTTCAAAATTCTGTCAAACTACTGTTAATGGCTGAGCTTTTTGAGAGAAATAGCAGGCTGCCTTGTGTCATATCTCGGAAAAGTGTTAAATGAGATAAAAATATTCCATTAAACTAATACGAAATAAAACTGATACCGAAATATTTATGTAATATTATTTTTTGGCTATAATCCTATCCGAACAAGATAAACTATGATAAGAAAGTGCTATGTACTTGAAAGCGCTGATTTTAGTTCTCTTATTTAGAGAAGAGGTTGTAAAAACACTGCGTTATAAATGAAACAAGGGTAAATTTCCCGATCGCGGCTAAACTGGGAATAAAATTACCGAATTTTCTTCTCCCATAAAGTTCACACGGGAACAAATTTTTTTAACACTGTTTTGAGAACGGGCTCAGGCGGCACTAAAGCCGAAGTGATTACTGGCAATGCGTCTTGGGTTTGCAAATGCGATTTGACACTGAAGTTGCAGAATAAATACTAGAAGAGAAAGGGAAGCTGTGAATAAAAAGAATCAAGAGAAAGTAGAACCTATATCAGACTCAGACTATGTTTCCTTTTCTGTTTAGCCTAAGAAAGCGTTAGCCGGAATGGGCTATCAGTCTCGAAACGGGATTTTGCCTCGTCGGCTATAAACGACTGTTATCACTTTTGAAATTGTTCCTGCCAAACATTATCACCCTATATTATTTTGAAAGAAATTAACTAATGAAGATTCTGCATGTATATATATTCCTGGCATTATGAAGAAACGACGTACCTAGAACCACCGAATTTTGAATAACGTTGCCTCGGGTGCACCTGAAAGCCCGAAATTTGAATTTCAAATTTTATAATTTATATTTTGTAGAAGCATCATGAATTTTTAATTAACAAACTCAGCGATTTGAAAGCGAGCAGTGACAACACTGGACGGAATAAAACATTTTTATCTCCGCGCACGACACTGCCACTTCTAAAGATATGCTGGCTTTAAATATCTTGTAATTTTGCTGCTGAACTGAATTTTATGTGGCGTAAGTGGAAATAAAAGGTTATTTAATTAATAAAATTAACACACAAAACATTAATAATAAAAAATTGCAAGCCATTTTATTAAGAAAACTGAGCATTGGTATTACGAACTGAGAAAAGACTGAAAAAGTGGAAAAATGCATGTCGACACTTAACATTGCATCGAGAATTCTAAACATATGCTGCTATACTACTTTTAAAATTTTTGCAATTTTGCTCTTGAATTGTATATGGTTAAGTAGGAAGAAAATTATGTTTAATAATAAAGATAAAAAGACAAAAAGAAGCGAGTTAGCAGGATTGAATGTAACAGCAGTCTGGTAGATTGAGAGTTCAACGAGAGCGTAAAAAAAGGCTTAATAAATCCTTTTGGGTGATCGTTAAAATCTGAACTCTTTCAGACTTTTTCCCCTTTTTTTTCCTTCTAATAATATTTGTGGAGAATGAATGATTATGAATTTGTCCTAGAAAGACAGAAAAACAGTCTATAAATTCAGTTTGCAATGAGAGTACATTGAGACGCCTAGGAGGTCCTATAGACTTGCGCGACTATAGTTTTCGGAAGGAAATGGATGAATTTCATCATATATGACAAGGCGCCATCGTTCACAAGATAAATTCTTTGTGAATGCCTAGGCCATAATTTAATCGATGCTTTCGAACAATCTGACCATTCTCATTCTGTTCTCCCATTTTGTTCTCCTACTTTAGATCCCTGTTAAATTTCCATCTTTCTTGTTTTCAAATGGCAAAATGAAGTTACATGTGAGAGACGAGAAAAAATATTAAGATCGAAATGACACAGCAATTGAAGGTCTAACAGAAAGAGATAAATAGTACTTCTTTTAACAACAGACACTATGTTGTCAAAGGTAGCAGGTATATCATTATTTCTTTAGAATTAATAACTATTTAGAAAGTGACGATGTTGGCATACTTAAATAAAGTACAAAAAATTTATGTGCTAAATTGTATGTATCCACGAACTTTCTGAATAAAAAAAAATGTATTTCCAAAAAGTGTAAAATTACTTCACTAGAAATAAAAGCACCCAAATCTCAGATTACATTGCCTTTAATTCCTTTACTGAGCAAGTAAAGGAGAGTAAAAGAGGGATAAATGCAGGGGTGATTTATGTTCCTACTTACATAACTACTTACTACTTCATGAACCCGAAAATAAAACCAAGTGTTTTATTTTATAAAATATTTAATAAATATTTAAATTTATATCATTTACGGAGGTCTGAGGTTTAGTGTATTACGGCAAAGCATACTAGGCTCTACCTTCGTGGAGTACTTTCTAAGGGAAACTGGTTCATGTACATATTACACATGGACAAACCAAGAAAACTTCGATGCAACCAGCCCGTTCATGTGAAATCGAACCCATGTCGAAACTATCAGCATTTAGCGATTTTACCGTTCGCACAGAGGTCAGCAGCCTTAAAGTACTTGCAATGGGCAATTCAAATACAGCAATCTAAAAATGGAAAAATAGCACGAATTCCTAAACACAGTACTCTACTCTAAAAGTGTAATTTTCTTTTAAGGTATCAGTTATAAAAATCTTTTAGTCATTCATATATATTTTCTGGGAATAGGTAAATTAAGACACTGAACATAAAAGATAACCTTTCCAAGACAGGTACCTCATCCGTGAAAATTTCAACTCGCTATATGAAAGGAAACTAACATTAATCAAAGAAATATCGTGCACATTCGCAAGGAAATGTTTCTAAAATGTTGAAATTCATTTTACAAAAGAATTTATTTCCGGATTACAGACTCGTGCATTCAAATGGGCTACTTAGGGAAAAGCTAGAGATATTGCGGTTTTCAGAAAAAATATTTATTTTAATACTGTATGCATTTCAGTGGTATTTTCTTGTAACATTTTTTCGATTTCTGCAATGCTGTTTTTCCAAAGATTTAAGCATTTGACGTTTATGTATCATCCTTTACTATGAAATATTGTCTTCAAATTGAGCAGAGTAAATGGACTCGCCCACATGCGGATTTCAAAAAGCCCTGACCTATTCAGTGATGGAGAGTTTGCCAAGTTTTATTATTCCTCGTACTAATAAAAGTGTGTTTGAATGTGATCAGTTTTCCTGGTTCTACTTTAGAATTTTTTACTCTATTGCGGCTTGTTTGGAACCTCTGTTTAATTTCCAGTTTAAAAATTTTTAAATTATGTTTATTTTTCTTTCCTTTTATTTGAACTAATTAGATTATATTAAACATTAAGTTTATTTTCTCATCTTTTTTTCTTTTTCATTCTTTTTAATTTTTCGTATGTTTCTTGAATACAGTAAAATTCTAGTGATTGCTGCAATTTCCTCTTAATTTTTTGCTTGTTTTGTAGGGATAGAAATATGTAGAATTTAGTTACTAAATCATTCCAAATGTTGCTATACTTAAAATTATAGTACCGATAAAAATTTTCAAATTACATATTTTAACAATCTCTGACGAGGTTGTGTTCGTTTTCATTGTTCAGTCGAATACAAAAGATTAAATACTCAAGTTGAAACATTTATTGAATTACTATCTTGCAGGTTATGAACTAAAAAAATTACAAAACCTTATCCACTGTTATTTGCGGTGGCTAATTTAATAGGCAACAAACTACCTGGTTATCAAGCATTTAAAGCCAATGTCCTCAAAGAGTCGATCAGCAAGCCGCTCAAATACGACCACAATTTACAACCAGTTAAATAGATGCTAGCCAAAAATTTAGGTAACAAGGAGAGAGGGGAAGAATTTCCTATAGATGCCCATTAGTTTGCTCTTGTTCCCCCCCTCTTTATTTTCCTTCTGTGCACAAAAGTTTGCGCCTATGAATAAATAAAGCAAGCCGAATGCAAACTTGCAAAACGTGATTTCACATACGCGTTTTCTTGATTTTCCCATTTAATTTTTTGAAAAAGACGAAAATTTCAATTACATACGGTACGCTGCAGAACGTACGCCAGGTTGAGATAGTTCTATTTAATAACTGGTTTGAAAATGCATTCGTTAAAAAAAATCAAACATTGCTTAGAACACCAGAACAGCAAAACGTGAACTTTTCCGAAAATCACTTCCTTACTCTTAACCAATGGATCAAGGAATCATAAAAATATTCAAAGCCTATTATGTCATGCATGTTTACATACCTACATAAAGCCCTAAATGAAGGAAAGCGTGACACACTAATGACATTTTGAAAGCAGTTCAACGTAAGATACTGTAATGAAATGATTAAACTAACATGGGAACAATTCACCAACAATGAATACTTGCTGACCCCTGAACTGTTCAGAAGTGCTAACATTTTGTAATGATGTCCAGCGATTGAAAATGAAGCCTGTGTTTACTGTGTAAGGTATAGTAAACCTTACTGAAAGCAAGGGCTACGTCTTTAACACACTGCGCGTAAGACAAAATCGCGTTTTGCAAAGTTAATTTTCCATGAGGTATTCTAAAAACCTGGTTAGGTATATTTCAGATTAAGGAAATGTGTATAATTTATAGAAACCTTAATATGATTTTAATTAAAAGGAAGAAAAGAATCAAATGTTAATTGAAAGGATTTTTATTACTATTTAATAAATAGTTACCTTATACAATAATTTTTTTAATCAACTGGTGACCTTTGTCTCGGGAGAATGTGTGATGCAATTCATTAAACGTTTAGCATGCGAGTGCAAAGTGCTTCAGTAATTCTCATACAGCATCTTCTTCTTTCTTCATATAGGTCAATCTCCATTACAAAATCAAACAGTTCCTGTTCCTTTTCTAGCGATTAGTTTAACTCCTTATACATTAAAGGACCTTTATCTTCTACATTGTCGCTACTTTTACAGTTTTTGCTGATGTTAAGAGATCATTCAACTCTTCACTTCTTAATTTCACGATCGTCATTCTCGACTAATCCTTTGATTTCTCTTTCTTCCATATTTAAAAATCCTTTGCCGCCTTTTGCTTTTGCAATTTGTACGATTTTCTTGGCTTCATTTTCAATCGACAAATTCCTTGGAAACTGTTGAGAACTGCTGGCCAGTGCTGATGTCAGCAAGCATTCATTGCTGATGAATTCACTGACTCCCATGCGATTTTAATCATTTCTGCGCCTTATTTTGAATATCTTTCAAAATGATATTAGTGTGTCACACTTTTCTTCGTTTATTGCTTTATTTTCAGAGCTGTAAACATGTCTAGCGTAATAGGCTTTGAATATTTTTGATTCTTTAATGCATTGGTTGAATTAAGGAAGTGGAGTTCGGTGGAAGAAATATATTTTCTACGTTTGGATACAAGAGGGCTTTTGCATCGTATCGTACAACATTGCTGAGAATCAGCATAACTATTATGGATAATGTTTAACTTTTTTAATGAGTAAATATTCAAATTAATTACACTCACGTTTGTGAAAATTGCAACACCATGAAGGACTTACGCGAGTGAGCTGAAATTTTCAGGAAATGCAAAGTAGCGCATGATATGCAAATGATTAGAATTGCAAATCCGTAGCGCATGCGTATGCTGAGCAGCGCCCTCTGAACGGCTGATGGATCCGAATAAATAGACGGCTGTAGCGAGGCGTGTATGGTTATCGGTGGTTATCCGCTAGTGGTAAACGTTAACTCAATCTGTACTTATGCCTCGTCGACGAAAGAGAGCGAGATTTGAACAACTTACAGAGTTTGAACGAGGGAGAATCATCGGCCTTCGTGAAGCTGGATTGTCGTATCGTGCAGTAGCCTCTCGTGTGCAGCGTAACAGCAGCACAGTGATGCGCGTTTGGAAGCAGTGGACGGACGAGTGTCGGACAACTCGGAAATCCGGGAGTGGACCCCGAAATGTGACGTCAGCTCGCGATGATAGACACCTGGTCCGCATGGCGCGGACGGACCGTACAGCTTCCTCTAGACAATTGGCAGCACTGTGGTCAATAGCTACAGGTGTTTCATTGTGTGCTTCATCAATTCGTAGACGTCTGCTGCAGTGTGGACTGCGCGCACGGACTCCTTTATACAGGATCCCCCTAACGCACGACCATCGCCGCCTGCGGCTACAATGGGCCAATCAGCATAGAGACTGGCGTGCTGATTGGCAGCATGTCGTGTTTTCTGACGAATCCCGCTTTAATTTGTGGTACCATGATGGCCGCATTCGTGTCAGACGCTATGCCGGTGAACGCCACCTTCCGGAGTGCATTATCGAACGCCACAGTGGACGAACACCCGGAGTTATGGTCTGGGGCGCCATAGCATATCATAGACGATCTCAATTGCTACGAATTGTGGGCAATCTGAACAGCAACCGGTATATCCGTGAAGTTCTACAGCCCGAAGCTGTTCCCTTCCTTCAAAGCTTGCCAGGCGCTGTATTTCAACAGGACAATGCCCGCCCTCATACTGCTCGGATTGTTAAATCCTTCTTTGCAGCGCAGCAGGTACAGCTTCTTCCTTGGCCTGCGTGTTCCCCGGATATGTCGCCAATTGAACATGTGTGGGATGTCATTGGTCGGCGTCTTGCTCGTGATCCTCGTCCTGTTGCGTCTGCAGACGAACTTTGGGTACGCGTACAAACGATATGGAATGCTCTTCCTCAGTCAGACATTCAAACTTTGTTTGACTCCATGCCACGTCGTGTAGCAGCACTTATTGCGGCGCGTGGTGGCCACACAAAATACTGATTCTGATCTCTTGTTCTTGTTTGTTTGCTTTGAACATTTAATCATTTATTTGTACCACTACCACTCAACTGTGTATTAAATTGCATTCAATTATGACGATTCCTTCTTGGTGTTGCAATTTTCACAAACGTGAGTGTATAAGATATTTTCTCACTCCTTTCTGCGTGCCGTCATGGTTTGACTGGAAGCACATCCGACGAGGTCTGATTTTCTGGAGGTCCAGAGTTCGATTCTCGGTGACAGCATAAGGATTTCTTCAGTTTTCTGATATCGAAACATTCTAAAAGATTCTACAATTGGCGGCAACTTATCTCTTCATTCCCAGTCATCCTTTGAAAGGGGGTGTATGTAAAGTATATTCTTCCTCCTTTCCTCGGGCCTTCGTGATGTAATTGAAAGCACGTCTGATGCGTAATCGGGGGGCTCCTAAGTTCGAATCCCGGCAAGGACAAAGCACATTTTTCACCTCTCCTGCATCGGTAAACTTAATGACTCTACACATTTATTAAGAAAACTATCGGAACGCGGCCTACACTCTGCACCATACCGCAAATAACTGAAATTTTCGCTTTGGACAAATTAAATTGAGACAAATAAGATAACGCATATAAGCAAAATCGCATTCCCCAAGTCAACGTTCGACAGGGGTTTATATAAAAACTTGCGTTTTTTAGACGCATTGAGGTGAAACAGTAGAAATTGTCAGATGGAAACATTTTAAATAAAACAGAGTAACAAACTAAAAACATTTAAGCCTACATCGGTTTTTATCGTCGAAGTGTTCTGACTAAGTTGACAGACTGTTTACATAAAAACATACGTAAAATATTTATTTGTTCAAAATATTAATTGCAATATATATTAAAGTAATTACTCATTTTAATTACACAGCAGTAGTAGGTCCAGATATAATTATTACTCAGGAAAATATTGTCCCAGTTTGAAATTGAAATCCGTTCTCCAAATTTAATCTAAATTTAATTTGACCTCTAAATCTGAAACGCTTGCAGTGACACCGTTATTGGGTGAAAAAGACATAGCAGCAACGTCTCTCAGAATACGTTATATAAGCCTGTCGCTAAAATGCTCGTCCGAAACAAAGATACTTCCAAAAAGACCAGGTAACCGTGCCATCTCTTTAATCAAATATGCCCATTTATATAGCAAGACAGGTAGAAGTACAGTTGGATGGGATACCAGAATTTCACCATTGGCCGTATAGGTGTTGTTCCAGTGCACTAACTGTGAACTTCTGCTCCAATTTTTAATGGAGAACACTCTGGTGCACGGTCCAAGGGGTAATCTTCTTGTTATACCAGCAAACCTCCCGACAAAACACTAGGTTCTCCATTATTTTAAGTGCCCTCATGCCACAGGGAGATTATAAGCTACAAATATCCATACCTTCTCCAGGGTTCGAACCCGGTTCAGTCGGTGTGGTAAACAGCGTCGCTAACCATTATACCAATCACGTCAGTTGTCTATAGCAAGACTTACAACATGGTAAGCGCTCATATTGTTGTTAATTTGTACCCGGTCAACGTACAACGTCCAATTAGCCGTAGGTGATCGGTCCCTTTTTCGTTGTTACAGGTTGTGAGTATAAGTAGTGGCACTATAGCTTTTCTCATCTCCAACCAGATTTCATCCAAAAAATCCCTTACAATTACCAGCTTCTCAACAGAACAACAGGAACAACAAATTTTAAGTATCTTCACCTCTATATGGATGCTACATTCACAAATGTCCATGCCATATCGTAAATTTGGGCTCGAGGCCATGGATGTGTTAACCAGGAGACCGATCATCCCATCGAGCGTGGCGGCTAAAATATTCATATACATAAGCAATATAGAATTCCAAAATTCCCAAAATCCTTTAAGTGAATATTATTTTTTTTAATTCTCTTGAAAAGAGAAAAGTCAACCATAGTGAAATAATGAAAGAAACATTCCACTTACTGTGTAGTAAAATATTCGCTAAATGTTTTCATATATCTTTCATCTCTTCAACATAAAAAAAAGAAGAAATATTTTAATTTCTAATGAAATAAGAAAGAAACGAAATTAAAGAACATCTTCCAGTTCTCTCTTTTTAATATTTTTTAAGTTAGTAAATAAGAAAAGAAAATAATCAACGTTATGAAGCATGTTACGATTTCATCATTTAAAAAATATTAGATTTTTAGAAACTCCTGTTTCTTTCTATCTCAAAGTAAATTTAATTACTCTATAAATTTTGTTTTCAAGAAGTATTTTATTTTTTGAATTATCTGCTAAAGTATTTTATTTAAAGTGTCCATAAACGAAGCATTCATAACTGAAAATTATTTTCCAAGGCACTGGTTTTCGGTGCTGTGTAATTCATCACAAAACCCTCGTAAAAATGTCATTGTTTAAAAACATTTACCCTAAGAATTTTGTCTATCTTATTCATCCTTAGATTTTTCCTGTAAGTAAGCTTTCAAATTAAGGATTTCCATTTTTAAGGCAATCCAGAACAATCACCTCAGAGGCTTTCAGCGATTAAACTATATTATTAAATCATAATTTTCCAACATTTATCGGCTTGCCTGTCGCTTTTCAAAGTCTTTAAAAAACGAAATTCGAAGAGGAACGTCTTCAAGGTGTTTATTGTTTTCCTTAAGCGACCAGATCTTATCCGCGCTAAGCAGACATTGTTGCCAATCTACAATGCACAATGACATCTTTCATTTAGTTTAAACATTATAAAAGTGCGTTGCTTCATACAATGGAAGTTAACCATTTAAAAAAGGTTAGGTATGCAATTATCATATTAACGACATCTTGCCACAAGTGGCATTTCATTCCATGAGTATCATAAATTTAATAGAAATTTTTACACCCTGTAACTGGACGAAATCTTTGGAAAAACATGTAAACAATAGGGAGAATAATGGTTACATAGAAGTTTGCAGACCAAAGGAGAATACTGGATGCAAGCGAATAAAAGGTTTTAATGGGTTCTTTCTTAACCTTAACATGATAGATGAGTACTGCATGTCAACCTATGACATATGATAAAAGCAAAATGATATAACAGGTGGTAACTTGACAACGATAACTGCCGCGCCACATCAGTTATGTCATCTTTGGCATTATATTCGGTCGGCAGGTATTTGGCTACAATTTCATGAGTTGCTTCATGATAAATGCTGGCCGGTACTTAAAATCTCACATCCTAAAGGGCTCTTATTGCCGTTGCTGTCTTCGACAGCTACATTCACGTCAGCATACCGTGGATCGAAATACCTCTTCCACGATGGAGAGAATCACAACTACAGCCACTGACCAGGAGGACTATGTATAGTTCTTTGATACTGCTCCATGTGTTATTCTGGTTTTTAGTGGTAAAATAAGCCCACTCTTACTAGATCCTGAAAGAATCCCATTTAGGGTCTGACTTTTGGAAAATCTTTAACTGAAGTTTCTGGCGATGGAACGGATGACAGAATAAGAAGATGTGATGCCCTTCTGGCTATGAAATCAGCAAACTCCATGTACTGCAGCTATAGATCTGAAAAAATTAGACGTCTGGGATGGAAACTCCGGCAGACGTATCGGGAGGCTGGGAGGGGGCAGAGCCCTATTGGATGACTTGGTTACTTGAATTCCTTCAATGAATGAGGAATGAGATGGTTTAAACCAGAAAACCACTCTGTGACATTTTGAACTACAACGGAAAAATTACACGCAGATGATACTTAAATATAGACTTATGTCCTATTAGAATAACCAGAAAATAAGGACTATAAAATGGCGCAAATTTCAAATCGATTTTTAGAATCCAAGATCTATGAACATCCGAATGCATGAAGTAACAAATGCCTGCCGCGCTGTGGGTGGCTATTATGAAATTTGTTCAACTCCTCAGTCTGTTATGGAACACTAGAAGGAGATGGCGGTGACTATTCTTGATAAGTGTTAAATTTGCACTAGCCTTGGTGAGACTGGTTGCAGAGGTTACGTATAAGTACTTTATAAGTACCTTAGAAAAAGTTAGTCTTTGTGCAAGAGATGTGGAGCGAAAGGCTTTATTCGCAGGTACTGTTATAAAATAACATAATTTAAAATTTCTGCGAAATTTGCTTAGTTGTTGCAGATGATTTTATCGCAGAATAGAATTTATAATTGAGTCTCTTTAGATACTCTGCAAAGTACTTCAACTTTAAGTCCTTATGAATGTTTTTGTTTTTCAGGAATGCGATGCGTCGGTGATAACGAGAAGTATTTTCTCTTCAGGGACTGCGGTTTCCTGATTTTCTGTCACTTGCTTTCGCCCACGCCGGAGAAAGGGGAGCCAAAATTTAGAGACAAACGGATATTTTAAAGTTTAAACCCTTTTTGAGTTAAATTTTTCAGTTTCTTTCAGTCGACGTTTTAAGTTTTAATCTTTCTTCGAAGTAAGAAACAGTCATCTAAAAATTTCAGATTGCAAGTTTCTCCAAGGGAAATGGGGACGTTCAGCGCCTTATTATCTCTTTTATCTAAATGTTAAATTCATCTGTGATTGTAGTTTTGGAAACTTTCAATATTAGACTGAACGTAAATAAAATAATGTTAATAGAAACTGAGCCTTTTACTTAAATACACCTACAAAGATGAAAATACAGGTGATATCAAATGAAAGATATTTAAATGCAAGCCTTAATGAAAAGTCTAGACTTGCTGTGATGCTATTTATTTGTCAATATTATTTCACTAATGATATTCTTGAATCCCTTCTCCCATTTATTCGCTCAATATTCCTTGTTTCGGCAAAAAAAATTAAATTTCGTCATATGCACTTTCAGTTAAATAAGCTATGCAAAACGGTGCATAAAATATGCATTAAATGGGATCGATAAGCCCTGACTGAATACGCATCGAAAAACTGTAGTTAACTACAGCACGCTGTTAATTAAATCTACTCACGCAGCTCGGAAATACGCTGGTAGTGATTACAGACTTATCACGTACAGTAATAATAGTGAATGTCAGAAAGTACTGACAGATTCCTAACACTGGAGGTGCGAGGAGTTAGTAACAGCCTGCAATAAAATGACAAGACATGTCACGTTGGCATAATGGATATCATAAAAATAAAAGACTTGTAGACTTATTGTTACGCCCCAAGTCTCTTTTTCTGCGAGAATCATGTTTTACGTTTGAAATGATCAACTTAAGTTGTACCTTTTAATAAAATAAATTAATATATCCTACATGCATACACTCAGGCTTCACCAACAAGTTCTAAGCTTCGATTTTGTTTATCCATTTTAGGTGAATACGGTTAAGTAGGTGAAGGACATCTTCCTGAGGAAAAGAGTAACTTTTCGACTTTTTTTTAATAAAGCATGATTTCATATGAATCTTGCTAAAAATGCTTTGCTGTTATTATATAATCAAATGTCTCTAAATTTCTGCTCAAAAATGTTTAGCTGACTAAATGTTTCAAGAAAAGTTTTATTACTCATTTATTTCTTAATGCTTGTTCTATCGTACTGCTCATAGGATATCTAAAGCCACCCTAGATCTGTCTAGTGTCCAACGCAACATTTGGAGGAGAATAATTATATAATAAATAATGTGAAATATTTTATATTAAGTTTCGTAAATGTATTTGCCGCTTAATATTGCATTACAGCTGAGTTCACATAAAATACATATTATGCTGAAAATAGCTCCCAAAAATCTATAATATCGAAAGTTACCGGCTTCGGTATTTTTGATTTCTAAACTGCAGTTAACTGAAACAAAATATTTTTTAACAGATACGAACATTTATAAGCCCACTAGTGGCAGAGTTGATAAGATCACTAGTACATACCATTTCCAAGATTCATAGCCCACTGTAAAAGGTTTTCATGTTTTTCCTCCTTTGTAAACGTGCTTTGTAAATCTACCGCATTAAGTTTTCGGAATAGACAACAGGAGATTAGAATTAATGTCATTTTTATTGCGAAAATAATGTAAAAGTCAATATGAGGTAGCAAAACTAATTTAATATTTAAGGTGGTATAATGGTTTCGATAACCATCAGAGGATCGTAAAGTAACACAGAATTTTAGCTTACCAAAATTCAAATGTGTAGAAATAGAGTGTTGTTGTTTCAAACAATCGGACATTTTCAACTTAAAGTATTCGTCAGGAATGACTAGTCATCTCATCACCGAGTACGTTACCCAAGCTGCACTAGATGGAATGACCGGTGTAAACCTGCGAAAACGGGAAAGTGCTGTAAATATTTCGACGGAGAACACTCCAAAAGACGGATCCAAGATCTCTCACTCCTCTTCCTTTCTTACAAAGCCAATTAACAAGGTTTTGGGCTCATTATTATTTTAAGTGCCTCCATTCCACCCAAACTCTATACACATAGAAACAGCCAAGCCCTCTCCTGGATAGGATTTGCAGAAATATAACAAAATAATTCTGCAATCGAGTTTTTTATTTATTGTAATTTTCATACTGTTCCCTTTCTTTCTAAACTTCACTGAATTAAACCTTTCATAAGTCAGAAATGCTGCAGAAGTCAGCCAGTTGGAATTTTTTTCAGCATACCGAAGAACCATCAATGAATGTCAATGACAAAGATAATTTAAGAAGTTTCAAAGTGGATATTTTAATCCCGAAGATAAGCGCAGAATTGCCCTCTAAAGATTCTACGTTATAATATGAAATATTTCATGTTCCAAGTCTGTTTTGTGTACAAAAGTAATTTTTCATATATTACAGTTCAAAGATTCAGCTGCTTCTACTACGACTCAAAACTTATTCTGAAACAATTTGACACAAAAAATCCGCAAAAAGTATTTATACGAGATCTTTTCATTGCAGGGAACTTCCAAGATAAATTTAGCTTAAAAATTATTACTTCAATTTTGGAAGCTGTATTCCTTGATCCGGTATATTTTTTTTTCAAAGTAGATCATCATGAATAGTAAAACATCGAAACAATGCTTGGCTAAAATGTGCATTTGCATGCAATGTTTTTTTTTATTTTCTCTAAAATTACAAGCAATGTACAGATCCTGTTCAGTCCAACAAAGGAAATCAAGTCAAGGCCTTCTCCTTAAAATCATGGATGGCTTTGCGGAAGGATTTCTGTAAGAAACTAGTTTATATTCAAATTAAATATCGGAAAAACTTACTAAAGCATTCCTTCATTTAGTCCTTCCATCAGGACTCGAGCCCAGTTCGAAGTATCAGGCTTCAGGTATTATCTCGTCGCCGGCCTCAAAGTAGAATTACAGTTTGGAAGATAGAAAAAGTATGCATCATTGATTAAAAAAGTTTTGTTTCCTCTTTCCGATGTGATGGGGCAGCAAGGTCCATCATAATAAGGCCACCAGCCACAAAGCCAAATTCTGGCTGATTAATTTTGGCTGGCGGATTCCGTTGCTCTTCGCTTGTACAACAAACGTACTAGCATTCTCTACAAAGGCAAATAGCACTCATGTACTTTTATAAATTAACGTAGATTTAACTTGAAAAAATTTAAAAAATAACATATAGATGAAAACGTCTCTCCAGTGGTGTAGCTAGAGACTTTGCCGTCTTGGGGCTGACTTTGATTTTGCCGTCTGGGGCAGTTCCTGAATTTGTCGCGCCTCTTGATGTATAAATAAATAACTAAAAAATGTCAAACGACATATAAAATAATTTTGTATTCTATGCTTATTTTTAAAAAATTTTTAATCCACCATTTAAAAATTATATTATTATTTTGCTTTTTTTATAAGGAAACTATCAGTGAATTCTTAAAGATCTACTTGATTTCTCCAGTAGGCAGTCTAGAACGATTTCTTAAATGTAAATAAACATTTACAATTCTCAAACACTTCTGAAATACCAAAATAAATATTTATGGTTTTCCAAAATACTTTCTAAATTAGTTTTATTTAGACACCTCTTCTTACAACCAATAGCGCTAACAATAAATCGCACTTACAACCAACAGCATGTGAGATGGAATAGTTCTCAATAGTATTTGTGAGGAAGATTGGCGTATTTGGAACTTTGTTTTAGAGTTTGTACTTTAGAATAAACTGAAAAATACAAACTTTAGCCCCTCCAACTTCCTGTTTCATTTTCCCTAGCAGTGACGAAAATAAAATTTTTGCAATTAAGAATATTATTAATTATGTGCTTCGACGAACCACATAGCTTGCCCCTATAAAATAATATTTCACACGAAAATTACCACCTCCAAAAATCTGCCGTCCGGTGCGGACAGTCCCCTTCAGCTACGCCATTGTTTCAGGTACTGAGTGAGCTACAGGATTAAAATATACAACCTAATATATAAATAAGGCATATTTACATATGCTTGAATTGTTTCCAGTAGTAACGTGCTAATATAACGAAATAAGTTCTTTTAAAAGTTTTCACTAGACAATTACACTTTCCCCCTCTTTTCTGCATCACCAATAAAAGCATTAAATATAAGAATTATTTTATACCAATTTTCCCAAAGACCTTTTTTGGAGTTTATAATAGCATCTACAAACGTTATTTTCTATCTCAGGAAAGTGTAAATTTGACATAACTGCATAACATTATTCTTTCACACTGTTTTCAGTCAATGCTTTTGCAAGTACTGTGTTACAAACTGACATGCAAAAGCTTTAGAAATTTGTAATGCCAAGTAGTAACTAAGCTTTCCTTAAAAGAGAATTCGGCAATTTTTCCTTAATAAATATTAAACAATTTCACATTAAGGCATTTATTTCATTTATTAAGCAGTAAAAACCCCACTGATTTTCCTCAAGCACAGCTATTTGAGTCCATACCCCCTGACAGTTTTAATAGGATCAGCAATATATAAACACGATGAATGATGCTTGCCAACATATGTGGGCTTTACCAACTCGTCTTCTTAGTTTCAATGTCAAACTATTCCACAATACTTCCAATTAATGTTGGTGAAGATTACCAAGAAATTTTAACGCTCTTATTTCTCGCTGTGGGACTCTAATTAAAAGCAGATACTCTCAGCATCCCTCCACGCGTATTTGATTTCATTCGTTAAATTTACTATTAGAGAAGATAACGAATGCCATTAACTTCAGGGAGAGTTTCGTTTCGAAACTTTAAGAAACGTATTTCAGACTTAATTACAAAATGTGGCTCAATGTTGTTCTAAACACTAAAATCACGATAATGAAATTCGTTAGTTAGGAAGTGGGCAAACAATTTAATACATTGGTGCAACATTGGAAGAATACTAGAAATATTTTATACATTTACAAATATGGCACGCGGAAACATTTTCACCAAAAAAAGAAAACCTTCTAATGATTGTAAAAAAATGTTCTGAAATATTAATAAATCGTTAGATATTACAGATATTATCTTATATTAGAAAAACTGTACGTAATGTGGACGCACTCAGCTGATCAATGTTTAGGATTGCTTAAAAGCAGTATTTAACAATGTTTTCACCGGCAACATTGTGTACAGTGAAATTAACGATGAATTTCAGGATCTGATTTATATTGCTAACTATTTATAACTAAATATTTTTAATTTCGTTTAATCTCCGTTTAAAACTTATTTCCAAGTCTCAAAATGCCTTATACAATTTTAAAGTTGGATTTATTCCCTTTTTAAATTCTTCCATTCTCATTTCCATGCAATTCATACTGTAATAAGTTTCACGCGTTCCCTTATTTGATACGTTAGAGAAACAAGGGTTTATATTGGTTAAAAATAAAATACAGAATATAAAATTATTAACAGCTACTTACGTTATCTTAAAATGATGAGTGAATTAAGTAAGACGCATTTTAAATTTGAACAAAGATTTTATGTTCCGTTTAATGGCAATACCTCCGAGAACGAGCTGTTTCCCACTTAGTATGGCTAATTTAAAATATGAGGCGGTAAGAACAGAGTGTAATCGCTGAAGGTTTGCATTGCCACTCTACAAAGAGTAAAATATTTATGTTTTAAATTTAATAAAAGAGCCGAGTGATATAAAAAATATGACGCCACTTGAAATGTATATGTCTTCAGAATCTGATAAATAAATTCGAGATTTTAAAAGAAATATGATGCCACTGCCCGAAATAAAATACATTTATCTTCATGGCGCCAGAGTTTTGTCTTTCAGCAAGGCGTAAAATACTTATTTTTCTTTCAATGTTTTTATTATCAATTAGCAAATTTAAAGACTTAAAAGCAGTATATTCAGACTCCTTTCAGTTACTGTTAATTACACTGCACTCATGAAATTACATTATCTTGATTTATTAAAATATTCCATATATTTTAACATGGGCCTTTTATTAGCCCAAAAGGGCATTAGCCCGAATGAGCCAATGAGGGATTTTGCTTCTCCCATTAAAAACGGCAAATCAATTTTCAGACTGTTGCCACCAAATATTATCGATCTGTACATTTTAACGAAATTAAATAATAAAGAATCTGCATGTATGTCTGCATGATGAAAGAACGACTGTACTTAAAGCCATCAGGTTTTGAATAAAATAGTCCTGCGCTCGAAAATATGTGCTCGAAGATCGAATTAAGAATTTAAAATTTTATATTTCATATTTTGTAAGCTTTTCATCGAATTCTTATTAACAGACTCAACGATTTAAAAACGAGCAGCACTGTACGAAATGAAACAATTTTATCTCCAGCACGTGATACTGTATATATGAAATTTTCTAACGATAGGCTATTTTTAATTATTTTGCGATTTGCTGTTGAGTTGAATTCTATGGGGCATAACTGCAAAGAATATGATATTTAATAAACGGAGTTAACACACAAAACGTTAATGATAAAAAGACAAAAATTAAGTTTTCCAAGCCCTCTACTAAGAACTGAACATGATAAGCTGAGAAAAGACAAAAAAATAGAAAAAGTATGGCAACACTTAACACTGGATGGGATATTCTAAACATATGCTGCATTAAAAATTTTTGTAATTTTGTTTTTGAATTTCATATGGCGTAAGTGCGTTTATGCTTAATAATAACGCTAAAGAAGCAAAAAGGAATGGGTTAGTAGGAGTGAGTGCAGTAGCATTGGTAGAGTGCGAACTCAGTGACAACATAAAAGGCATTAACAAATGCTTTTGGGCGATCGTTAAAATCTGAACCCTTTCAGATGTTTATAACTTGTACTTTTTCATTTGTTCTTATTTTATATTTTATTTTATTTATTTATTTTTATTAGTCCAAAAGGGCTATTTGTCTTGAAACGCGATTTTGTGTCGGAGCACTATAAATGCGTCGTATCACTTTTCATTCGAATCTGTTGCCATTCGACAAAATGAATCCGTCCGTTGTGGATTAACAAACTAAGCTATTTGAAAGATATAGATGCAGATCTTAAGAATATTTGTTTTGAGTCGAATTGATTCAGGTAATAAAAATGCAATTAATTCATCATCTATAGAATTAAAATTATTCGATATTTCATAGAACGACAATATATATATATATATATTATTATTTATTTCATGTTTTTTAAAACTTTGATAAATTTTTTATTCACAAACCCAACCATTCCAAAGAGAGCAGTGGCAGCACCTTCCAGTGCTCCAGCTCCGGAGATTGTATATAGGAGATTCTAAAGATATGCTGTTTTTATACTTTGAGATTTTGCAGTTGAATCGAATTTCATGAGGCACAAATGCGTCGAATGTGATATTTAATAAATAAAGTTAAGACACAAAACGTTGATATTAAAAAGACAAAAGAAAAACGTTTTCTAAGCCATTTCACTAAGAAAACTCACGATGAACTGAGAAAATATGGAAAAAAATAGAAAATTTTTTTTATGCCAATAGTACATAACAACTGCACTGGGAAATCTAAACCTATGCTGCTTTCAAAATTTCCGCGAGTTTCTTTTTGAATTGTATATGATGTAAGTGCGAAGAAAACGACGCTTAATAATAATGCTAAAAAGACCACAAAAAAAAAATAGAGAGAGCAGAAGCGAGTGCAAGAGCAGACTAGTAGACTGCGAGTCAGTGAGAAGGTAAAAAAAACTTAAGAGACCCTTTTGGGCAAACGTTAAAATCGGAAACCTTTCAGATGTTTCTTTTCATTTTAGTCCAAAGGGGCTTTGTCGCTGAAGGACTATTGTTTTCGTTTTGCGATTTTGCGTCGGAAATGTTAAATGTCGGTTCACTTTTCAAACTGTTGCCACCAAATTTTGAAGCCCTGCATTATATTAAAAAAAATTAAATAGTAAAGAATATGCACAAAAGTATGTATAATTCTCGGATTGTGATAAAACGACGGCACCTAGAGCCATGAATTTTGAATGTCGTAATCCTGCTGCGAATATGGGCATCTGGAAGCCCAAATTTGAAATTTGGAATTTGGTTTATTATCGAGTTCATATTTTGCAAAACTCTAACGAATTTTTGATTAACAAACTCAAGGATTTCAAAGGAAGCAATGGCAACGTTGTACAGAAAAAAACATTTTTATCTCCATCGCGTGAGACTGTGTATAGGAAATTCTAATGATATGGTCAGTTTAAAATTATTTTGTGATACTGCTCTTTAACTGAATTTTATGGTTTAAGTGCGAAGAACATGATATTTAATAAATAAAGGTAACACACAAAATGTTAAAAAAGCCCCTTTGGTCGCAATTAAAATTGAAACATTTCAGATTTTTTTTTTTTTACATTTTAATTTTCTTTTTTTTTTCCAGTGGGGAGGGGGCTGTCTCATCTTTTTACTTGGTTTTTCAAATTCGTATAAAAAAGTACGATGTTTCCTTTTCTTTCTCTGCTTACAAAATTACCCTTCCGTTGTCAATTGAATGTGTCGATTGGATTCAGTGTCCGTTTTTATATATTTTCTGTTGGCAATAGTACGATGTGCAATAGATTTTTTTTTCTATGCTATGAGTTGTAGCGGGTTACGTACATCGCTTTAATGATTTTGCATCTATTCATATATTAGTTTAGAAACTAATATTTAAATTTTATCTTTCAATACTAAATCTTTCAATACATTTTTTAAATAATTACCATCCGCTAAAAATTATTATAATTAGGAGTTATTTTCATTATTTCCAAAATTCATTGCTCAGATCTCCAAGGCAATTAATTTCAATTCTCCTCATTTTTAAAATTCCCAAAGCTCCATCCTTAAATTGCAAGTTACATGAGATCATAGGCTCGTAAGTTCTTTGACAAACCATTTCTGAATGAATATGAATTGCGTTTCAGTCCTTCCCAATATGAATCCTTTCAATACTTTCGCAATGTAGAATTAAGCTTTTTAAAGATGTGTTATGAAAAGGTCTTTTACTTTTCCCTAAGCTGTGATATGTGCATTACAGAAAGGATAATTAATTTTAAAAAATCCCGTAAATTTGATTTTTTGGACTCCAATGTAATACTTCGAAGTATCATAAATTGATCTCCTAGCAATTTCCAATGAGCTTACTCATAGCTATATGAATAACACAGAAATTAGAAAGAAATTTTACAAATGATTATCAGAATATTTGGCTTTTGCTTTAAAATAGAAATGATACTTGCCATAGGCATTTTATAAAACAAAATCTTCATTTAAATAGCTTAAAAAATAAAAAATATATAAAGCATTCTTCAATATGTTGCTAGAGTATTTTGTTTCTGTGATTAGTTTATTTTCATACTGACTTACTACTACTGTACAGTGTAAGAAATAGAAAAGAATTCTCTAGACTGGATAGAAATAAACACACAAAGGTGTCTTTTATGTTAATGGCGTAAGTGTTAATATTTACTTCCTCCTAAAAGTATCGGAATAGTATTAAGAAGTACATTTTATTTTAAACATCGCTACAATGTCTAGTCCTCATAGTATGAAATAAACAGCACCATCTCATTAATGAAGAGAAATAGAATGGTATTTCGTAAAAGATGCTTATGTTTATATGATGGAAACTGCGAAACAGGTAACTGGCTGTAAATTTTACAGATTTTTTCATATATGAATATGTATAAAACTAAATAATTTTATCTGTGCTGTTATCATCTGAAGAACCAAGATATTGTAACCTTACTTTATTACAACGATAAGCAGTACCCACAATCTGGAAGATTAATGAAACATCTCATGCTGCGCTGGACTGCCAGCAACATCCTATTCCCCGATATGGGATTCTCGTTTGGCAAACTTACATCAAGAACACCTTTTCAGGTGTTAATATATTTTTCATACAGCATCGCAGGAAATCTTTCAGATGTAGGTCGTTAGCGTTAGCTGCAATGAAACGAGTGGCTCCATAAGTCTTGCAAGATGTGGTGTTTCCTCCTCCCCCTCTAAGCGGAATTCTTACACGCTGCGTTTGGGAGCAATTGCGGTTCCCAGATTCTTGTAATGAAAACAAGGAGACTAGAACACACTTTCTTTTTTGTTCTTTCTCTTTTTTTCCTTTTTCATCTCATTATTTTTAAGTCCCTCAGATTATTAAGCTGTTATAAACTGAAAGATAAGTTCAAGATCTGATATTACGCAAAATGCTAACACCCCGGTAACTGGCTCTTTTCCAGGCAATGTAGAATATAAATTAAGTAGCTTTTATTTTATATAAACAACTTTTGCCAAGACTGATGAATGATAAATGGTACGATAAATAAAATAACGTTATGTAATGTAACAAACTATATCTTAACAATTTGA
>KK115837.1:188012-278942 GCA_000611955.2 Stegodyphus mimosarum | reverse complement strand
GTCGTGTAGCAGCACTTATTTAGAAGTCCAAAATTTTATTTCATATTATAGAACTACTCATCACGTTGCCATTGTCTCTTTGGATATCTGCTCGGCTTTTGATTCGGGTAATTGGATGTTACTTCTGAATGCTTTGGTCAATTTCAAAATTCCAAAAAAAAATGTATCAGAAGTTTATTCGAGTTATTTTCGGGAAAGAAAAGTAGGAACATCATAATAAATAAGTGCTCTGCAGAAAATTCCCAAACGAGGCTGAGACTGTCGCATACGCAAATGGTATCATAATATTAATTAGACAAGATTCGTTAGAAAAAAATTGAGACATTATTTGGTGAGATAAAATCAATTGTTGAACAATGGAGTACAGAAGAAGGTCTGATGTTTAGCGTGGAAGAAATCAAGGCAATGTTCTTTCCTAACGGTAGTAAGAAAACAAGACCACCAGGATTGAAATTTAAGGATGAAAGAATCAAGTTTGTTAACAGTTTAAAATATTAGGAATAATTTTCGCACTTCACCTTTATAGATCATTTGAAAAATGGTCAATGTGGGACGGAAAATAGATTAATGAATTATAAACGGACATTTTCCTTCTGTACTTGAACGAAAGTTCACGATTGATTAGAGAAATATTCTAAAATGCCATCACGCCAATAGTTATGTACGACATTGGAGCGTGGAGCTCCACAGCAGATGGACTGCAGAAATTTCGCTTAAAGTTAGATTCTATCCAGAGGGACTGGTGCCTAGCCATGGCAAGAAGCTTTAAAACAGTTTCTATCCAGGTGCTCTGAGTCTTGGTCAGTACGCCGCCGTTTTCCATTTATTAGGCATTTTTATGACAAGTTTTTGAAGAGAACACAAAGACAGGATTTTAAACTGTATGGAGATGACTTGTTAACAAAATATATGTTTGATGTTTATAATGTGTACATCCATCTACAAACCTGTCAATTACTTATAATAAATAAGAGCCGAAAACTGGAGTAACAGACGTATAAGCTGACGGCTCCAGACAGGATAACAGTTATGGTTCAGCGTTCGTAGTATTTTACTACAGAATTGAAATTGACTGCGGAAAGTATACATTAAATTATTGAAAATCGGGGTTTCAGTCCGAATGGTGTGCATTCAATAAAGCCTTGATGTGAATTAAATAAACTTAAGTGTTCCTACTCATGTTTATATTTATACAGATTGCCTTTCCTTTTTACAGTTTTTGTTTACTACAGTTTCTAAAAATTCATTAATTAATGAAATCAAAGAAAATTTAAGAAATATAAAGAAGAAACATCGTATTTCGTTACATTGGGTTAAAGCTCATGTAGGCTTTGCCGGCAACGAGATAACGGAGGTGCTGGCGAAGAAGGCGGCCATGGTGGAAAATCCAAATTTTATAGAATTATCCGGTTCAAAGAAATTTGCAATTAGAGTAACACAAAAATATTTTGATAAGTGGTCGCAACAATGGAATATTTCAATATGAAATAAGGATTTATTGAAAAATATAAAAATAGCTCAATAAATACCAATATATAATGATATAATGTAAATTAGTTTGTAACAAATCATGGTAGATTTTCGGAGTATCTTAGTAGATTTTTTATACAGGAAAATTCATTACGCTTATCTTGCAATTCACCTGGCAGGGCACTTCGCGTTTCAGTGAAAATTAACAGAAAGTGTACGGCAACAAATGACAATTGCAAATTTTGAAAATGTCTGTCACAATAAATTACGTAAGTTTGCCGAAGAGATTGTAGGAGTTATTAACGGTAAACGGACTGCAAGTGGTGTTTTGATATAATCTTAATTATAACTATATTAACGAAAAATTGTCTTTTATTGTTTTTTATTCATATTTTAGCGATTTCCCAATTTAAAGAACCGATTTGGAGTTTTTACTTGCAATTGTATTCATTTAATTTCATGCCTTGTGACTTTTTTTAATTCTATATGGCCTTGTTTCTTTTTACTTGATATGTGCTAATTGTGTGTTTATAGTTTAGGTTTTAATATTGAGATTGTGCTTGAGTTTGGTTTTGTGATGGGATTCCTTATTTTGTGGTGAACTTAGGGGTGACTCAAACAAGGTCATAAAATCTATTTTTAGACTACGTGAATCGGGTCGTATTCCTCTCATTTGTGCCTTATAATATAAATGTCAAAGAATCACAAACTAAAGGCATAAATGGACTTTGGATGCGAAAACCTATATAAAAATAGAAACAAATGGCAAATAAAAAATTAATAATTAAATATGTATATATATGTAACTACTGGTCTGCAAAATTAAGATAATTTGCACGTTATGTCAAATTTCTGACGGACAGATATTAAGGGAACTTGGTACGAATGCATACATTTATAACAAAGAAAGAGATTCACTAATCAAAAGTCATATTATGTGCTCAATACGTCCCTGATTGATCATCATCCACCCATCATTTTATGTGCGTGTGATTATCAGTAAAGCTCATAGCGCAGGGGTGTCCAAAATCCACTTTGTGATATCAAACTGAAATTGAATCTAATATAGCGTGCGATCCTCTTTCACAGCCAGATCGATTGCGCAGCCTGACCGCGTACTGGACAGGAGGCTGTTGAGGAGTCCCTGTGGCAGTCGGTCCCTCTTATAGCAAGACAGTTTTCAACTCCTGCGTGGTTCTTGGAGAGGAATGACGCGATAAAATAGCACGCTTTAGAGTGTCCAAGATATACTCTCCACGGTTAGTGAGGAGACATAGCAGGCCAAATCCATGCGGCGAATATCCTTATTTTACAGGTAATCGTCGAGTAGCTGAGCCCTGTGAGAACGAGCGTTGTCGCCCATTATCAGAAACCCTGAACCAACTGCGTCCTTCAAAAGTTGATCTTCTCTCTATACCCCATAGCAGTCAGGTAGCCTTTTAAGAAAGACAAGGGTGCGCCGCCCTCCAACATAATGTCTACCCAAACCATTGCACCTCCACTACCATAATGATCCTTTTCCCTTTATGAAGAAGGGATGGTATCGTGTTCCAGACTCTCTCCAGATACAGGTGCCCCATGAATCAGTATCCAGGCTGAATATCGACTCTTCTCTTAGATGCACGGTACTCGACTGAGATCTATTCCAAGGCACATGTTGTCTGCACCATGCTAAACACGCTCGCTTGTGTGTTGCAGTGAGCGGGAAGCAAACAGGGGTCTTCTTCTAGTACACAATCCTATCTCATAAAGCTTTGAGGTCCAAATCTTCTCCATAGCGCCTTAAAACTAATTCCACAAACTATTAACGATACTGATCGTTATATGGAGCTCTTGTAGCCATCTGCGTTTGTGACCGACATGTCTCCAATCTACCGACAATTTCCCACCTCATTCCGTAATCAACGGTACGTTCGTGGCTGATACCTTATAAAATTTACCCAGCTCTTGCCAAAAACACGGCGGATGTACGAGCAAGCAAATCCCCGGAAACCCCTCGTGCACTTATATCCTCTTCACAATCACAGTTGTACATTTACGTATTCGATTCTGAATACTTACATAATTCTTCGGCGGCATTAGAACATTTGGTTCAATACTTTTCGTAAAAATAGACATAATTTCCAAATTCTGTTAATTTTGCACGCGAGTGTATATATACATACATATTTGGTTATTCACATTTCAATATCACATTCTTTTCTTTTCGGATTATCTTTTTTTTTTCAAAGCAACTATATATATGTAGGTCACGAAGAAGAAGAGATCTGAGACATTGCGATAAAGTAGCCATCCGATGCACTTCTAATATGTCAGCATTAATTAGCACTAGAATTATTTATAAAAAGTAACGTAATCGACGAAGTAAGCTTGATTTTGCCGTTTAAGAGACTTTTCAAAGACTTCGTATCATCTGAAGTAAAATTACTTAGTCCTGCTAAGAATAATTTTAAAACTGATATCACTATTAGCAATACACATATGGTCGTCTATTGAACTCAGCCGCTTAATAAACTAAAATACGGTTGAAAGTAAATTCATTTCGAGTAGTATATAATTTAATGATGAGTGTATATATAAATACGTATATATAAGCATGTGGATCTAATTTTATGTACAATAGCTTAAAAATTTTTCCATTGCCCTAAAAACTAACTGTAGCCTAACCATCTATTTGTATCAGTTTTTTTACATGAACATATTTACATTAATGAGCACTACTTTCAGAATATTCTCCTACTATATTTTTCACACTACTTTTTTGCTCCTAATATATATATATATATATAATTTAACAGTTAATTAATTATGTGACTAATACGTATTTAACCAAAAATTGTACTTTTCAATATTTAACTTTCACCATTGTTTCAGGCAGATTATTTGTATAATTTTATTCATAAGTCCCAAATTGAAAAATTAGGTGTTTATATGGCATTACAAAATTAAGCACATAGCGGAAGTATTTGAAAAACTGGAACAGATATATAATCAAATGCCTAATCAATCCCTTAAGTAACTTCTATTACACAACGTTGAAGAAGAAGCTGTCTTCCTTTGATACCAGCCGAAGGAGGAACAGTTGACTGCATACGAGACAACACCGTGTAAGTCATTTATTTTGAAGATGACAAGTTTCCACTGGTATTGAAGTAATTTGTATCGCCCAAAATTTCCCATCTTCTATTTTGGCCGAGGAAACTAAAAGGTTGGATACCTCTGGTTTAAGAGATTTAAAACCGATTTTACTGTTGAATTTTATGCGGGTTAAGTGCGATGAAAACGGTGTTTAATAATAAAATTAAAAATATAAAAAAATACTACATTAGCAGGAGTGAGTCTAACTAGAATGGAGATTGCGAACTGAGCGAGAACATTACAAAGCTTAAACACTCTAGAGAGAAGTTAAAATCTGAATCCTTTCAGTACATTTCTTTTTCCCTTTTCAGTACCATCAGTTTTCGCTAAAACGCGGAACAGTTGGCATCCGGTTGTTCCTCGGACTTTAGAGACAACGGAAAGAACTTTATTTAATTTACGAAAATGATATTTCTTCGTACTTTGGAAGTCTATCAAAACTGAATAATGTAGTTCTGTATTGGATTTCAAAATATGATTGTATTACAATTCATTTTCGCTTAAATTATAATGGAAAAAATTAAAGATTTTTAATTTAATTAAAGATTTTTAATATAAGATAATTCAACAAATACAATAAAAATTTAAAAACAAAATAAAAAATATGGAAAATTTACTGATTTATTCAACATAGTCGAGAATTTTAATATTCGCGAAATCTCAGAAAATACCTCAAAATTCGCTATCAGTCGTAGAAATCCGCAAATAAGATATATGTCACTTGTTAACTGTAAGTAAACAAATTCTGAATGAAGATACTTTTGCCGCTTATCTAATTTTTAGCTACAATTGTCTGCGTGTCTCTTTCCAAATCTATACAAAGCTGTCGACCTCAATTAGCGCCGGAAATATATATAAATAACTCGTTTGCTTGTCTTCCAGCCTTCTATTACTAGCCCACACATACTGCTTTTTGCAAAAGCTGCGAAGTCCCTTTTATTTCTAAATAAATCATCCTAGCTCTTGAAGTAACACTTGCATTTTAAGTCTGTAAAATGCGTAGAATTCTGCATGAATTTTTACATAAAACATTTTATGCAATGCAGTTTCACATATCTTTGGATTTTGATGTATCCCAGCGTTTATTCTTTTATTACTTTACTTATGTGCGTTTAATTAAGCATCTAGTAGAAATACCTCTTCAAGATGTGTTCAGTGTGTTTTATTTTACGATAAAATCGTGTTATAGAAAAATCGATAACACGATTTTATCGTAAAATCGCAATCTCCTACACTTTCCTTCAGAATCGAAAAGTAAGTTGCTATTCTAGCCTAAGGTAATTTCCCAAAAAATCGTTTTACTTAGAATTTTGAAAACCAGTCACGCTAAGTCTATTATTTAAAAGACGTGCATTCCTCAAAAAGTGAAATGTTATTTAAAACAAATAATGAAAGAATGCCACTAAAAATTTTATTCAAAATAAGTAAAGAGAAATGAAAGTTATACAAAACAAAACTTATGTTTTTCTTATTGCAGAAACTAATTTATGAAATGTATGGGATTACGAAATGAATGTATTTCATATATTAAATGTATGAATTATGTGTGGCATATGTACGAATGCATTAAATGTATGGATATTCGAAATGAATCGAAGATGTATTTTGTACTTTGCCGGTTTGTTATTCGACATTCTATAGAATAACTTGGAAATGAAAGAAATGTTAATTGTTTCATACACCACTGGCCAATTTACGGCATTCTATAAAATGCCTACGTATTCTATAGTTCTACGTATTCTATATTCTATATTTTAAAATTTATATTATAAAGAAGAAAGAAATACAGAAACACACTCGGAATATTTTGAATTTGAAATCTATTATGAGACGACTTTAAATTTTACTTAGCACTAAAAATTTATTTTCATGAGATGGCAACATATATTTTACTTCAGAAAATAGAAACGTATTTACATACAAATCTATACGTATACATTCATTTATAAAAGTATTTTTGATGAACACTTCTTGGCTTCTTAAAATGTCACAATGTAAACTATTAGTTAATTTAAATATCATAAATACTATACGGTACATTCGCTTTAAGATACTATTAAATTAATTCAAAGGAATGACAGTTATGCAACTCTGTAAATAAACAAAGGCTATGTTTTGAGTTTTTTTAATTAAAAATTATAATTTTTTTTATAAAACTGTATCACGTACATTTAATCTGACCGGAATTAACTCACATGAGTTTTTAAGCAAATAAAAATACTTCTTTATTAAATTTCTGTGCAAAAATAAAAAAGGGTTGTGTGCTGTTAGGAGTAGAAATTATTTACTATAAAATTAACTTCATTGTCTTATTTAATTTTAGTAAACATTGGTTGTTTGTTTAAGGCAAAGAACAACATTTTCATTGTAATGTAATTTTGTAGAAAGAAGCGTGTTTTGTACTTTATTTCATGACAAAAATATATTTTTTATATTTACTATATTGCATGTTTTTTGCTTAATAAAACAATTTAAACGTAAATATAAAATTCCGTAACTTGGCATTTTAATAAACACTCATTTGACAGACAGTAAATGATAACCACATAATAAGATCAAAGTTACTTCCGATAACTTTGGATGTTTCAAATCAACGCTACTTTTTAAAATGGGTTTCAGTGATCAAAATTTATATTTACATTAAGTCCAAGATTTTTTTACAAATTCAAGTTTGCTCCATCAACAAACTCAAACAGTCTGAGGTGTTTTATTACAGTGCCATTCATTCGAAAGGTGGTTAGACACTCCAATGTGAACAATCGTATGCTTGATAATATATGACATGATATCAATAGTAAATATTCTTATATTTTTTGCTTTAATATTTTGATTTATGATTCTGCAGACATTATTGCAGAGCTTGTGTATACCGACCATTTATACGACTCCAACTATGTCCACAAAGTATATTTTTAATTTTGATTCTTTCATAAAGCTAAAACGTGTGACTGACAGCTCAGATTAATTTAAGTTTCTCAGATAATTCAGATGGTACAACATAATCTAAATTTAATTCCTGATTAATTAGTCATCCGTATTACACTGACAGTGGCAAAGTACACGAAGGCATCTGATTCAGACAGAAATGTCTTTGTGATGGAATTTTCAAGAGAAACTGGTTTATAAGTTTGTGACTTTGAGAATAACCAAGAAAACAGCCATGCAGCTAGCCTTTTTGTCAAGATTCGGAAACAGGTCAAATTACCAGTATTCAGCAGTGTTATCCATTCGACTACGTTACGGTACTTAGCTGATAAAACATCACTGAACATAATCTAAACATAACACTAAACTAACGAAACGAAATATTTGCAGCGAAAAACAAAGACTGTAGGATAGCTTATAGCAAACGTTCTACGTCAAACAAACAACCCTGTATATTGAACATTTGAATTTATTTAAAAAAGAAGAAAACACGCATTTCAAAAGTAATTAATGGCTGCCATTAGTGTGCGCCATTCTTTATATTGTACAGGCACCACATTCGATCGAACGAAAGATAGTCGCACCTGTAAGATTACTGTATTTGAAATAATTTCATATGTATGAAAGTTTTCTTCACGAAACATTATTAACTGGAATAACAGACTACGTTTTTTTTAATGCAAATATTAAAAAATAAACAGCAAATTATCTTAAGTCACTTTTTAATACTATGCAACGCGTATGAAACGAATGCGGTTTACAGGAATGCAATTTTAAGAAAAAAAATGTGGGTCTTAATTCGACTCTATAAGATTTAGTAGAACTTATTTAGAATATTAAAGCTTCGAGCAAATGTCGTACAATAATACGCATTTTTGAAGCATTCGAATCCATTTAAAAAGTTAAACCCTCTTCCGAATATAAATAGCGAAAATACCTTGAAACTGTTAAGAAACAAGAGGGATAATTAGTGTTTCAGTACTTAGCGCACCAAGCTTTAATTTGGACTGTATAGAAAGACAACTGCACAGATAAAAGATAAAACATCCTCTGTTCTAGCGAAGTTCTGGAAGTAAACATCAACCACCACCCACCTTGCACGTGGTACGAAGTCCATCCGTCCTTGATGACGAGCGTTCTCCGGCTGTCCCCTCTCGAACGCCGGGTGGTACGGAGCGAAAGCATCGGTCTTGGGCGGCCCGAATCCATGCTTGATGTAACTGAAACTGTAGGAAAAGGCATCCACGTTTGCGGAGCGTCGCAGGCGGCGCTGATGCCAGTGTTTGCATTTTTTCCATTCCTGATAGGCCGATGAAGGTTTGGAAAAAAGGAATGATGCGCGGGAAGTTCGCTGTAAAGAGCTTCAAAGAGTCGAAACTCTAACAATAATGACTCAAGCCCTTTTGAGAAGTTGCTACGCAAAACAGCGCAGAATCAAAAGAAAAATAATATATAGAAAAAATTGGTTTAATTGTTAAGCATCATTGCTAATGTGTGTAATATTTTTCCCCTGTATAAAAGCTGGCCCTGTTATCAAAAATTTTAAAAACTCTGATTAGTTTTTACAAATCTATACCTTATTTGTTCAGATGGATTTTGCGATAAATAATTACATTGGACTGGACTGCTTAATTTGACTGCAGTAAAGTACACCTAAGGACATTTGACAGATGTCTTCATAGAAAACTTTCTAAGGAAATCTGGTCTATATTAACGTTGCTGCGGAAACCTTATGCAACTTTACTGTGCACCGATTGTCCCGAATTCTGAATGAATAAGATAGACATTTTAATATTACCCGTACTTTAAATTATATTTTATATAATTCAAGGTGTTTTATAAATTCAAAACTGCAGGTTCTACATGAGAATTAAAGAGAATTTGGTTTTTAAAAAAGCATTCCTATTAATTATTAATACTGTAATTCTTTCCATAACTAAAAAAACATGTGTATTAAAAATGAAAGGCTTTTCGTCTCACGTTTGGCCTCACCAGTGGCCGACAACTGAACGCTGGTAGTTCATCCTGATCTCAAATCCAGGAGAACAAGCTTGCTGTATGGAATTCGTGGTTTTCCCCTTGTGTAACATAAATACGAGCCAGCTTCCCTAAAAACTGTCTGCCACAAAGGCATTCCGCCCCTTAAATAGGTAGCCCACGTTGCTTTGCCATATTCCAATAAGCACTGTCCCATGTTTAAAATAGCGTTCCTACGTTCCTTTCTCATCTTTCTCATTGGTATTTATAACATCAGTTTACTGACAACTGGTAGTTTGTTTCGATTCTAGCTAAATAAGTTGGTTCTTTCTTTCTTTTTTATTTGTTTATTAAATATACTTAACACACTCTCATTTTTGTAACTCTAAGTATCTTTAAATCTTGTATTAAGATTCTCTGTCAATGCTTCACCCGTAAGTTACATGAATAGCTTGAAATATATGCATATTGTATAAAGTAGTCTGGATGAAAATTTCAGTCTTAAATCCCATGAATCTTGAAAAAGATTCAAAACTCGAATCTTCGTCCCTCCGCTCCCTCCACCTGTAGTTTCGAAATTCTAATTAAAAAAAAAAAAAAAAAAGACGATACATTTTACCTTCGAAAGTTTGAAAAGATTAGTTTTTCCGAGAACCACTCAAGGCGTTAACAAATAGGATTGCCACAGTTGAAGTTTCAAGGATTTAGCTCATCTGCTAAGTCCTTGAAACTAGTACCGCATAGTGACAATAGTGAGAGATACACTCTTAATTTTATGAGGGAAATCTGTCTTTATGGTGTATGTATATTAACTACCGAAATAATCTTCTCTCCTCTACACTGACTTTGATTAAAATTTTTGACAGGAAAATATATGATATTTGTGTAGAACTTAAGTGAGACAATGATCCTCAACATTCAGGAGTTTTTAATAAAATTCCTTGTTCACGAAATTTCATTGCGTTTTCTTAAAAATGCAGATATTTTTTAAAAGCTGTATTATGTATTTTATAAGATATTTTTCCCGCCTTCTTAGCATGCCTTCGTGGTGTAATGGTCCCCACACTCGGCGAGTATTCGAGAGGTCCGAGGTTTAAGTCTCGGCGAGGGCATTGCTCATTTTTCCCTTCTTCAGCATAAAAAATTCCTAATATCTCTATAGTGGCGCCCGAACTAAAAAAGCTGGTGGATGAGGATTCTCCACCACTAGGATTTGGCGATTGGGTCCGCTAATCCCCAGTTGCCTTTTAAAAGGGAGAGTACATAAGGTACTTCTCCTGCCTTCTTAGCATGCCTTCGTGGTGTAATAGTCAACACACTCGGCGCGTATTCGACGGGTTCGAGTCCCGACGAGGGCATTGCTAAGTTTTCATCTCACGTTTTGAAATAATCTAATGTCTCTACAATCTGTTGTTCACCGAATATACATTTCAAATTTTGTTTCAATTAAAAATTTTCAATATTAGGTCATTTTTTTCACTATTTATTATTATCATTATATGCATAGTTCAAAAGTTTAGAGAAATGTTTAGAATTCAGAAAAATTTAGATTCGAGAAAAATTAGATTACTCTCATTTCTGCGCATAATGGGTTCTTGAACAGTCCTGCTTGTATATACGAGTATGGAATGTATGTATAGTCTGTACACATAGTTATAATGCATCCTGAAATGCTTCCATTTCTATTATATATATTCTAGTATATGCCGAGGAATCTACATCTGATTAAACCAATGCAATGGAATAACATTTTTATATAATGAATAAACAGCTTATTTTACTTTGCAGTAACACACAAAAATACATGCACAACTGATCGTTACAGTCATTAGCATTAAACTCTCGACGCTGCCAACTGCAGGGAGCCATTCTCTGAAAATATGCAGTATTGGCGTTTATTGGGAAATGGTTATTAAAATGTTTAACTGTTCCCACATTGGCTATACTGACGATTTTTTTGCCTCGAAAAATTTCGTCCCACCCCATTTTTCCTTTATCGACTTTTAACTTCTTCATCGTCGTGGCCATTATCATCGTTATAATTTAGATATCAACATGATCATTTTCTTTGAAACCATTTCATATTTTTCTTTCGCTCCTGCTTATTTTACTGCTTTTCGTTTGGTTTGAAGAAGGTAAAAGATTATAAGATTTTTTCTAGCTATTTCCTTTTGTTGTCTCAAAAAACTTCAGCTAGATCTCTTTCTTCGACATAATTTATGATAGAATTTCAATATGCAGACGATGCATTTATAGCTATTTTAAATGCCTCTGGAAACAGCTTAACAGTGTCGGAAATTAAAGTATTGGCTGGAATATCAGTCGTAAATAATTTTCTTTAGAAGCTTTCGCTGGTTTTGCTCAATTGTTCCTTCACGAGAAAAATCTACTGCAATAGGCTGACTTCGTAATTTTTCTACTGCTAGGTCCTATCATTTCCTCTACTTTTGCTTCGCTACCCTTTTATATATTCTAAAAAGGCAAACGATGGGCTAATGCAATAACAAGGTAAAACGGTTTCCTGTAAGGTAAAGTTACAGTCCAGGCATTCTGCGCACTTAGTCCTGTCATGCCGTTACTCCGGCTTTGTCTGATACAGTAGAACACAGGAATCTAACTTGAACTCGTAGTAAATGCATGATATCCTACCAGAACTCTGTCTGATTATTCTCAAGCTCGATATTCGCCGATTTACTGTTTCAGTCAGTCTGAATAAAATAATAGGAAAATTTAGGAATACATCAGGCTTGGGTATTAGAATTAACGCATTAAGGGCATGTTTGTAAAGATCAGAAAGTAAAAGGTTTTTCCCATGGACTACAATTTCGTAGAAAAAATACCTTGTATCAACAATAGCAAAGATAAAATGAAATATTTTATTAAAAGGTTCTGATTTAAAAGACCAGCATTAATTCCTTGAGGAACTAAAATATATATTCTTTATTTTACGTCTTTGTATCCAGATCGTTTATTGAAAAGTCTGAGAGCCTAAAAAGAGAAAGAAAGAAAAAGAAAGAGAAAAAAAAGAAAGAGAGAGAGGGAGTATTTCCGTTTTCTGGAAGAAATGTTTCTCTTAATGAGCAAAGGCAAAAATTAAAGCCGGTACCCTTTTTTAGTTTTCAGATTAAAGAATTATAAAATAGTCTTGATTTTAAAAGCTCATTAAATAAGTCTGAATTTGAAGTATGGAGAAGCTCTCTAAACACTTCACGACATATAGAGGTAACCAAAGGGCAGAAACGTATAAAGTATTAATTAGTGAGCTTCTGAAAAAAAGAATGTAAAGTGTTTGCATGAGGCATTGCTTTAAAATCTTTTTCAACTTATCAATCGAGATTTTCTTTCAGAGAAAATCTCAGATATGAGCAACGAGCACAGAAGAGATTCACCATTTCTGTGATTCTGACCTTACAACCATATGTTATGAAGAGATTCTATTTGTTTTACGCAATGAAATGCATGTTATAAAAGAAACCTAAGCTACTAAATGTGTTAACACAATAAAATAGAAAGGAGGTGTATTAGAATTATAACACAAGAGACAACTGAATGATTTTTATTCTGAGATAACTGTTTGTAATTGTAATAGTTCTTATAAGAAAAACACAAGAATGTTTTTCAAGAAATGTTAGTTACCTCTGTCTTAGAAATTTATCTACTGGATTAAATTCAGTGCAGAAATACCATAAAGTTTGGTAACTCTAAATTAAATAACATAAAATCTATCACATTTTATTGTTTAGTATGCTCAAGAAGGTAAAATGCAGAGATTATTGAACATTTCAGACGTTTTATTGAACGAACTGTGCTCTTTAATCCATGAACTTTCAATTGCTAGGTATGCAGGCTAACTACTTACGCCATGACAGCCGTCATGAGTGGAAGCGATGATTACTAACATTCTCCTCCACTTAAATGGTAAGTGGGGAGAAACGCGAAATCCAGTCAACCAAATCCAGGTGGTGACGAATGACCTTACAACCATATTTTAGTTCGAGCACCATTATAGAGATTATTCCATTATAGAGAAACATGAAGAGTCTTCTCGCACACAGCTCGAATGCAAGCAGGGCATTCTAAACACTCACCACACGAAAGCACGCTAGGGGAACGCGATAATTCCTTGCAAAATTTAACGCTCAGATTCAGCTTTATATTACAAACTAATTTAATGTAAAGTGATTTTTTTTATTCTAATTCTACTAAAATTACTCTTTACATAATGCGAATACAATTTGTGAAATTTTTCGACTAATTTTTTTTTAGTTTACTTACATAGCAATTATGAAAAATCAAATTTTATTATTAGATTTCTTTAAAAATATTCCAAGTAGATAAAATTACTATGAGATAAATGTAAAACCCCTTTTTTATATAACTCGCTAAAAGCTAGTTTAGAAGCTCCCATTTTTCCTGATGATCAAAGTTTTCCTGTACTTCAGCCAATAAAGAAAATTTCAAAAATAGAACACCGTTATGTCTAGTGCTGAGGTTTTAATCGATATCAATCGAGTTGATAACGGAGGGAAAGGACAGAGTCGGGATGATCTGTCTACAAGTAATGGCAGGTTTACATCTCATTCTTTCCCTGACTAGAGGTATAGTAAAACCTTTTACCGTAGATAATAACTAAGTGCGAAGAAACTTATCCACTCAGTGGGATTTTGTGGCAAAGAACGCTCGTAAAAAGTGACAGCTTATTTTAAAGTTTATATAGATGACCGCAAAAATTTCCTTTCAGTGTCTATGCTTGAAAGTATTTTGATATGCAGTACTGATTACCGCAATCGATGTTGACATTTCAAAATTTTCTTTCATGTTTATATTGTTTAGAGACTGCAAATATTTACAGCCTAGATGTACATTTTTCAAGTACATTACTTCAGATTGCGATACCAAAATACAATCTGCCTGTCATTGGAAATCTGCCGAGTTATCAATGCAGATAGCTGTTCCTATTTTCCAAGCATAAAATTTGCGATTAAAGTTCCAAATCCCAGCTGTGCATTACTTACAGCAAACTCGTTGATTTCAAAAAGTAAATATATCTGAATAATATTAAGTTCTAGTTTGTTCTAAACTCTCGCGGGAAACTAATGTCACGTGAGTGAAATTTAATACTTAAATTCGGATATTAGTATCTTTATCCAAAAAAGGCACTAATATCCGGCAACGTTTCGGCCATTTGGTTCAATGTCTCTTTTTCGTAAAGGAATTTGGGATTTTTGAATGAAAAACAGATTTTTATTTTACCACAACCACTTCACTTACAAAATTTCTTACTGTTTGGTCCGTTCTTCTCTCTTATCAACAACTTCTGGGTCAACGGTTTCGGAACATTCGACTTGTGTAAAATGAAGCAGCAGTTTGTCTGTAGCAAGAAAATGCCTCCTCATCCTGCTTCTAAGAATGTCAGAACGGCTGAACAAAATTATGTATTTCGAAGGATGCTATTACAAAAGTGTCTCGATAATCCCTTTTTGCATTTCAAATAGGGCTGGAATTCCCTCAATTTCTGCATTCTTTAGGAATACTAGAGTATAACATTGCAAGAGGTACCAAGAGGTACATTGCGGAAGAAAAAAAAAAGGGAGGGCAGTTCTGTATCTCATGTTCTATTGGGCCGATTGACAAAATTCAAATTGCTTTTTCCATGTCTCGAAAGTGCGATTTAGGATATGTATTAGGTTTACACATAGCATTGTTCTAACATAGGCATTTTGACACAAAATCGGAATTTTCTGGAATAACACACCAATGTTTTTCCATATTTCTATTCTACGACTGAAATTATGCCTAGGTATTAAATTTTGTAATTTTTCTTCGGAAACTTATGGAGAAATTAAGAAAAATTAGCTTTGCGCCTTTTTTTTAACTTTGCGCCAAGAATAATTCACCTGGCGAACTTCTTAATTTATAGCAACCTATTTTCCTTTCTTTTTCCTCATAGTACACGCGCGGAAAAAAAGCCATCGTTCATAATTTCAAATAATTTTGACAACGCACGTAAAACACATTTGGCGTAATTATCACTTATAAAAATATGCCAAATCTGGAAACGCGCTAATATGTAAATTCACGTATGTCCTAGGAAATTTTAAATTTTAATTTTTTGCAGGTAAGCTTAAAAATACATCTGCTTTAAGTTTATGAAGAAAGTTTTATGGGTTATAATTAAAAATTGTTGTCGAAAAGTTTATAAAAATTATTTTAAACTACAAATTTTAAAAATAAATCATAAAAAATGGGTGATTTCTTATTTGGAATTAACCGAAATGTGAAAGGAAGAACCAAATAAGTTTAATAAAAAAGAGATATTCATAAATATATACCAAATTCAATTAACATTGAGGAGCTAAAATTTTCAGAGCGGAGGTTTTAAGAACAACTCATGCGATTTTTACCAAACTTGGACGTTTGGCATAATTTGAGTCGCAGAACCGAAATATGGAAAAGTATTGCCATATGATTTCAGGAAAAGTCCAATTTTGTGACAAAATACCCATATTAGAACAATGCTATATATAAATCTAATACATATCCTAAGTCGCGCTTTCGAGACAGGAAGAATGCAGTTTGAATTTCCTCAACCAACCCAGTAGAACGGGAGATACAGAACTCTCCCATTTTTTTTTCCTCACTCTGTACCTCCAAAAGAATACTCCTAAATTAGGAATATTTTATTTCTGAAAGTGCGGATATTTCTTAAACGCATGAGATAAAACATGATTTCAAAACCATGAAAGTAAATTTAATTTTTGCGAAATTTTCAAAAATGGGTTATTTGCTTACAATAATTTGGCAAAAATGTAATGCTTGTACCGAATGCCCTACAAGAACTAGATATAGCGTAATTTGCTTTACATTGTACACAGTTATGAGATATACTAGGAAGGTAAGCTAATCCCTTACCTTTAAAATTTACCAAAATATATTAATTTAGAATGACATCTCCGCTAATAGTGGCACTTCCCTCCGATCGATGCCAAGACGAATTAGAATGAGAGAATATGAGGAGCGATGGTAGACGAACTAAGAGGACTATGAATAAAAGGCCTTTATATCTTCAGTGTAAATATTTAGTTCATCTTATTACTTTTCAAACATAAGTGTACCTCTTCTAAAAGCAATCATTAAACTTCAATTAAGTATTCATTTAGTCTGAGAAACGCACCAAAACACCTTCAAGGAATGAGCCTAAAATTTTTTACTGTGTATAAAATTATTTGGAAAAACTCTCATTTTATCCAAAATGTCTCATACAGTCGTCTTCAAGGAATGAGACTAAAGAGTTTTACCCTGTATTAAATTATTTCAGAAAACCTTCATTTTATCGAAAATGTCTTATATAGCTTTGACAGATTGCATGGATGACAAATGGCATTAATTGGCGTTTTATACTACCCCACATGTTATGACAGCATAAATGTTGCACAGATTTTTTGCATGTCCGTACATACGAAAAGATTCATATCTATGTTGCTCGTATAGACGTTGCCAACTGAATCTATAATTCACTGAGCGTACTTCTTTGCCCCCTCAGCTTCCTGGAACACATTTTCTTTCTAAAGTAATTCTAGTCATGCACAAAAGCCGAGTGGACTTTGTGATATCATTTGAGCGAAACATAAATTTTGATACCCGAAAATATTTTTTCAACTATTTAGATTTAGATTAGATTGGATTGGGTAAATTTCTTCCGTCCGATCCTTGTTAGTATTTGCAAGCAATATTTTGAGGTCAAACTGCTATCTTGAACCGAATCCAAGCTCTAGTACTGTTTTTCTGTTTTGGTTACTTTGGTTCATCTTCGCACTTTCTTTAAACAGCATCTCAAAAGTTGTCTAACAGATACGAAAAAACAGAAAAGTTTCAAATTAGGCGTGATTCTGCTTAGAAGATATCGGCATGAGGATTCACAGAAACGCTCAAACTATCCAAAGATATCATCAACACATTTCTATTTTTAGGATAATATGACCTCAAAGTAGCGCTGACAAATATGAACAAGTATTGGTTTAAGAGGTTTTCGCATAACTGATCTTTCATTTTGGTAATAAAAATTATTAGCAAACTTTTGGTAAAAGCTAAAAGTTTCTTTAGTTTCAGTATAAGAAAAATGAAATTCCCAACGTTTAATAGCAAGATAATTTTTGCATTCTTTCAACAATTGCTTTAGTTAAATATAACTCAATATAAAAAGGGACACAATTTAGTTCCGGGAGAAAGTATTCTTAACAAATTCCAAGGAATCTCTTTTGCACATAAAATAATTCTGGAAAGTAATGAAAAACAATCGGGTATTTAGATTTTAATATCAAGGAAGATTATTTTAGCAAACACAGTACTTACTACGACCCTCAATGATTTTGCTTTTGAGTTCACGCTTGAAACTGAATATCTTAACACCTTTTTGATTTTGTTTCTTATTCTTCTGATCAGAGATGACTTTGATCAAGTGCATGAAGGAAATCATGGTCGACAAATAGTAAGCGCTTATCGTTAGCGTTAACAGTTCAACTTTTGCTCAGCTTGTCGCTCTTTTTATGAACAGCACTCCAGAGACGGATTTCAAAGTCTGTCACCCTTCTTTCCGTACCACAGCCTCTCGATAGGCCTCTCGGCTCGGTAGTACTTTAAATGTTCCTGTGCCATAAAGATACTATACATTTAAAAATATTTATTCTTCCTTCGAGATTTGGAATCGGACGAAAGAATATGGAAACCGACTTCTTTATTGCAACCTTCTTTTCCTTAACAGAATGATAATACGCGGTGTATTGAATAGCAATTCAGTAAACAATTTGATAGCTCACTTTCACTCTTATATCTGCACACTTTTTACAAAATATTATCTCCCTGTATGTATGACTGAGGAATATATCCCTTAGAGATTTCTCTTCTTGTAAGCTTATATCAAATATATATAGTTAGAAAAAGAGATAAGTTATTAAACACATGTATATAGGAGACGTATTGAAAGCGTTTACGACATTAAATACCTACTAAACCGTTTTTCATGGATCCTTGGAACGTATCCGAGAAGTAAATCAACTAAAGTTTTCTGACTTTGGACAATTTTTACTAATTGATTATTGTCAAGCGAAAAAATGAAATAAATTTAAATCTTTATGCTGGGCTTCAAACAAATAAGTCCCAAGAAGCTAATTTTACCTTATCCTGCGATTGACTCTTCACAAGAGAATAAATTTGATAGCAATACACAAAATTAGAGCCGAAAATACTTATCAAAATTATATGACTCAAAAATAAATTTCACCAAAAGAAAAGGAAAACGCTCATATAAATTTAATTTCATAACATGCAAAATTACACTTTGCCATTTCTGTAAACGGCAATTTAAACAAAAGCTTTTAAGGTAGTGTTTGCTACTTTAGAGGCATCTTTTATTTGCATTAATAAATATAACATGTGCTTAGCATAATATTCAGCTGTATTTTCCAAAAAACATTAATCACTCAGAATATGTGTGTGATTAATCTGACAATGAAATATATTTTTCTCACTAGCCCTATTTCCATAAGGAATATATACTCAAATTACGTGAGCATTTGCTGGAAGCATCTTTTTCCCAAAATACTCATTAAATAAGCCCGGTTGTGGTGTAGCTTATCACAACTGTCTGCCCTATTCAAAAGAAGTCCACGAGCACGAATTTTATCGTGGGAAGGAGCGGAAGATTACGTCTGTCATTATTTTTGTCTTTGGGCAGCATATAGTTGACATCATGGTTTTGTCCACCTACCACCCCAATTTTGATAGAGAGCACCCCGAAGGATGGTCCGAGGGCATCCCACTCTTTTGCTCTTCAGGAGACTTTCAGCTCACTGCGCATTTTGAGTGGCTTCATACCGTACAAACGTTAATGCCTTCTCCGGGAGTCCAACTACACTGCTGGCCACACAAATTGCAACACCAAGAAAGACAAGAGATATCACAATAAAATTTATTTAGTAGATAACATGTTGACCAAGTATCAAATGATTAAATTTGTAGATTTCTGTGAAGTGTGGTTCCTTCTAGAATTAGTAGCCAGAGTAGCCGCCATTGTTGGAGATCACCGCTGTCACACGCCTTGGCATTGATTGAAAGAAACTTTGGATGTGTTCTTGGGGTACAGCAGACCAAGCAGCTTCCACACGTTGCCAAAGTTGATCTGGTGTGGCAGCTTGGGATGTAATCTGGGTCAATCGTTCAGCAACCATGGACCACATGTTTTCTATCGGCGAAAGATCCGGATAGCGAACCGGCCAGGGAAGCAATCCAATCTGGCGATTGACGAAGAACCCTTGGACAATGCGTACCACGTGTGGTCGTGCATTATCCTGTTGAAATACGGCTGTGGGAAAGCCCTGAAGGTAAGGAAGGACAACTGGCTCCAGCACCTCGGAGATGTAGCTCTGATTGTTTAAAGTATCGGCAGTGCGTACCAGAGGAGTGCGAGAGTGATATCCAATACCGCTCTATACCATAATACCCGGTGCAGCACCAGCGTGGCGGTGCATAACGCAGCTGTTCAGCATCCTCTCTCCACGGTGTCTCCAGACTCGAATTCGACCATTGTGATATTGCAGACACAAGAGTGACTTGTCAGTAAGGACAATTTCATTCCATTCTACTGTCCACATTCTTCTTTCATCGCACCATTGGCGGCGGAGACGTCAGCGGTTCCGCGTCAAGGGTAGACGAAGCAATGGACGTCTTGCGGACAGACCACTCTGTTGTAAACGGCGTCGAATGGTACGCGCAGACACTGTATGATGCGTTACAGACTGAATGTGCTGTGCTATGGTTCGTGATGTGACTGAGCGATCTGTCACTGCCACGCGCACAATGTTCCTGTCATCACGTGAAGTGATGCGCTGAGGTGGATGCGATCGAACACGTCAGTCCGTCGTACCCTCCTGCATCCAACGGTCACATATCCGCATTACAGTTGTTTGGTTTCGTCCAACACGACTACCAATTTCCCTGAAAGATAATCCACACTCTCGGTAGGCCACTATCCTTCCTCTGTCGAACTCGGATACTTGATCAAACGATGATCGTTGTTTACTACGTGGCATAACTGATCGTTTTTTTTTTGAAAAAATCACAAGAAAAACACAATTGCCGAACTTGAAATCGTCGAAAACTCCAAGCTTTAATCAGCGCTTTGAAGTGGCGCCACAGGCGCGCCTGATGTGCGTCTGCGCTGAAATTCTAATCATTTGCATATCTCACCTCCGCTAATGCATGTTATAAATTTCATGTTATTTGCATGCTTCCTTCAGGGTGTTGCACTGACGGTAGCCAGCAGTGTAGTTCAGCGATACAACAGCCAGAAGCACTAGCCAGTCAAACTCTCAGCGTGGCTTGATAAGTCCTATGTTATCCGATTCATTTCTTTATTTCAATTATTGATTAAATTGTTTAAATTATCTATGGTTATATAATTTGGGAATGATTAACCATGCAACCATTTTGAATGATTACAACATCAGTTAAAAAAAAAGCAATATTTTTTTAAAGTTTCTATTTTTCAGTTGATATGCAATGCCGTCTTATCAACTGAAATGTAAATTTACAACTGTCTCTCTCTAGACTGACACGGCTGTCAGAATTCACAACATTCCAGTCAAAACTTTTGATAAATATCATGCCGACCTAATTTATTGTGATATGAAAAATGGACCTACTATAGAATCTGTAAACTTTAAAACAGTAGTTAATTGAAAATGACTATTTTGAACATTCTCTAAATGTCTTCTTTATTACTTTGAGACAAACTTTCAAGAAAAGAGGTGACGTATACCATATAAACATACATTAATAATTTGATAATACTATTCTAAAAAATTTAATGTTAATTAATAAGTTATTACGAGATAAATCTTTGCTGTGACTTCCCCTTTCCGAATTTCTAACGAGAATATAAATTAGGTTAGAGCGTATTTAAGCTGAGGATTTTGAAGCTTTAAATTAGAGTTTCTGGCAACCGCGTCTTACTGTTAGCATTCTCGTCAACGTTGCCTAAAACTTATTTTTCAGCTTTAACATCTCGCTAGACGATGTTCTAAATTATGCTCCGGTAAAATACCTGAGCCATCTTAAATTAGCCTATTTTATGTGTAGTCTTAGACTAGGTTTCTGTTTGAATTTAGCCTTATTATGTTAATCTAAATAACCACAAATAGTGTCTTTCGTCTGTAGCACAAGTTTTGCTTTTTCTATTCAACTTAGAGTTAAAGAAAATGTTGTTTCAATCTTCTTCATCATTTATTGAGTTGTTTAGGACTCAGCGAGAACTCGCTATTAGTCGACTAGGGTCTGCAAGACTTTAGCTTCCAGTTCGAAGAAGCTTGACATTGTGTTAAATGAGAAGAAAAATTAATTTAGTGCTTCCAGTGTCACTTTTAATTTGTCGTTCGACATGAGTTGTGGTTTATAAACTATTCCATATATACATCTGTGAATTCCTTTCATTAAGAAGTTCTAAAAAAAACTGTGGGACCTATTCAGCTTCTTGAATAACTAAAAGAAAGAAGAGAACTTCGTAGAACAGGAAAAAAGAGATGGAGAGCATTCGAGAAAAAAAAGAACATATCCGTTGTCATTTATTCAACATGTTGCCACATACCTACTTCATTATGATACTCAAATCTCAGCAAATGAATGATTTAAGCGTTTAATTAAGGTGGGAAGAACGCTAAACAAATATTATTAGAAGCTTTCTTAAGAATCACACTTTCCGACTGGCAGTAATCTTCAAACTTGATAAAAATAACTGTTTGTTTGGTGCTCTTGGGCGACGTAAAATCCGTTCAGTATGCATAGAATGGAGAAGGTTCTATGTCTACAGAAAACAGCGTGAAGTTTCCTGTTTGATATTCAACAGACGCGTGTGATATCGCAGGCAGAAGAGAAAAACATATCCTGAATCGACCAAAGAAATCTTTCTCCAATTCCCTCCACTGAATATAAATGAGGTCGTGCGAAGCAATAATCAACACGGGAGAACAATATGATGTAATCGGCGAAGTCGCATGCCACTTTGAACGTTACTAAACTCGGCGTTTCCTGAGTTTTGATTTCAAATTTTCCATTGAGTTGTTCCAGCTAAAATCAATGCGGAGCAAAATTTGAATTTTGAAATGATATGAATTTAAAACGACAAAATACAGAATTTTCTACATACGTAAGAAATTCAGCTGTCGGAACTTTACTCATTTGGAATGCCAAACACACACCGGCAGTTTGTTGATGCTAGAAATACAGACTAAGGTTTCCAATGTCTGATCTTTTAGCGTTAAGGTTCACTAACGGCCGACCGGTAAAGTCGCTGAACACTGGTAGGCGCAGCCGAGGTTAGGCCGGCTGCATGGACATTTTCGTACTTTTCTCCATGTGTAAGGTGTATACGAGTCAATTCCCCTTAGAACGTCCTCCACGAAGGTATCCGTCCCCTTAGGCAGACAGCTCCCGAGGCTTTGCTGTAATTACATTAACCAAACTTTTAGCGTTAAGTTACACTGCAAGGACATGCATCATCTATTTGTTCTGTTAAGCGTAGCAGTTTCAAAAGATATTTAATCTTTAATTTAACTTAAAGAAAGCCTGTCAAATAACTAGTTCTTAGACTGCTGACATTCGAAGTGGCATAATATCTTTAATTTATAATTCAGATTATAACTGAACAAACTGAGCGATTTAAAAACAGTCAACACGTATGAAGAAAAGGACAAAACTATAGACCTGAAGTGCACTATCTGTTACTGTCTACATTAAAGAATCCTTAAATATACAGACCCGTTCCCAACATAGACAGTGGACTGGGAGGCTGATTAGACATTAGACGATGCCAATCAAGTTAAACAATGCCCCGATGGACAACGGTAATGATCTAAAATACAGTTTTGCCGAAGTTAAGCGTGGCAAGAAGCGGATTTTTGAACATCCCAATCGCATCGGAAAGGATGCACGTGTCTCTAACAGAAGGGCGAATGTGCTTATATCCGACATCTGGATATCATATCTGAAGTATAGCGTGGCAAGATGAACAAACAAGTGCAAAACTGAAATTATTTGTTTCTTTTTATCACTTTACAAATATAAGATTAGTCTTCTTGATTAGGTATATCATTCTCTTTGTGAGAGGAAAGCCTTTAATTTTCTAATTTAGATTTTTTGTATCCTTTTCTTATAATATATATATATATATATCGGGAGGGATATCGGGAACTCCCAACTCGGGAGGGATACAGAAAGTAAAAGACCACACTTGGGCCTAACTTAACAATCAGATAAATTTAAACTAAGCTAAATATAAATTTAATTAAATCCTTGCTCACAGAGCTAAATCGCGGAGTTGGCCTCTAACTAAATGGTGCGTAGCAAGAAATACTAATACTAGCGCACTTCAGTTTATTTCAATAAGCAATCACGTAGTAAGCACTATGGCTTAGCAATTATCTGCTAGCTGGTCAGGCGAACGTCGAACAGAATGACCGTGATCTGAGACTAAAAGCTCTCTCACACTAAGAGGTTTCTACCTCTGGTTTAAATAGTACTTGGCTCTACTTCAAATTAGCATAAGCTGAAAACGCGCGCTTCTTCTGACGGGAAGTTGAAACAGAGAAGAGATAGAAAGATTTAAATTAAAATAAAACTTTGTTAGTTTAACTAAAACCTTACAAACTGATACCAAATAACGCATCTAATATTTCCCAGTTTATTCTGAAACAGTAAAATGCTTGCATTTCAAGTAAAGATTAATGTATTTTAATGTTGTCACTAAAGTATTCCCTTTTGTTCATTAGAACACCTAATTAAAAATGAAGAAACTAAAACCATATGGATTGGAATAAGAAAGTAAAATGTTATCGAAAGTTATTGTCATGTCGAAAAGGAATGGGCACTATAAATGCTAATGATGAAAACGCATTACTGCTAGAATAACACAACAAAGCGTTTAGTATGTGTTCTAATGAAGTTTCGATATCTGCTCACGTAATGTTGAAATCCTCTGTATGCAGACAACTGAAATAAATCAAAATTCTGGCAACATTGCTTTTAGCGGAGAACTTGAAGATCTTAAAATGCATTTGTTAGATCCATCGATATAGAGTTACAAACAGAGATCAGAACTCGACATTACCTGATGACACAAGAACTAAAGCTGTGGAAAATTGATATGTATCTAGGAAATAAAAATAATCTTTTCTCCTAGAAACTTGTTACGAATATTAAGAAAATCTGTGAACGCTTAGCATATTTTCCTTTTCTCTTGCAAGTTATTCTAAAGAAATAACTACCATAATTTCGTAGAGTGACGGCAATCATAAGTGAAACAAATATACCAGACCTTCAAACAACATGAAATTGCAGATTAGTATATCACAGCATATTGAACCAATGGATAAAAACAAAAAACAGATTTAAAAAAACTAAGATGTTGATACCAATATACAAAACAAACTGATAAAAACAGTGACAAATGTTCTGATGACTATTCTAAAGATACTGATGGCTATTCTTTAGTATTTTGCCGCAATTAACTAAACTGTAAGCAATATCATCAGCAACTGGTATCTGGCGAAGATAATGCAAAGTCCCCAACTAACCAAATTAACCGGACATTTAGACCATCTACTGTTAGAGCATATCCGGAGAATCGCGACAGGACAAATAAAACAAGCTCACTATTTTGGGAGAGAATATTAAAAGTGAAATTCTTATCCTAATAAGAAAAGTTAAAGATAAAATTAAATGCAAAGTAAGTATGGCCAAATACAATTCGAATCATCCTCGACTGCACGCCAGATATGAGCCGTAAGAAACCAATGTGTGCAACAGTAAAATATACTCAAACGACAGGAAGCATTTTCAGACTTACAGATGGTTTCATACGATTTCAGGAAAGCAAAGATTCGATTGATCTAGGATTTATAACGTTATTTTTGGATATTCTGAATCAAAGAATCTTCTATTGTATATTGCCGGCATATGATAATGGAGCCAGTACCAAAGATGCCAACCCCGAAATGTGAAAAAATATTAAGTTTTCACACTATGAGACAAAGCCATTTCGAAAGAGGTTCGGAGGATAAATCCACTTTATAGTGTATGGATCAGGTTGCTGAACAATTTATAATATGATTTTCATGCGAAATATATTAATATTATAAAATATTCTAAATTTGTTCTTTTGTTTTTCTTATATTAAGAAAATTTTTTTTTTGTAAAGAAAGTTTTTATTTATCAAAGTACTTTTAAATATGAAGAAAATAAATCTGCAAATGTCTGCATTTGATAAAGGCCATTCAGATGAAATAAAATTTTAAAATAATAATTCTGCTGAAAAAAATCACTTCGAGAGAGTCAATGGAATTCACACTGTTTAAGTTTCGTTAATTCAATAAAATTAATTTAGTTCTGGCAAACATTTTCCTTAAGAACGTTTCTTAGTGATTAATAGCTAAAAATTAAAAACCTGGAAATTAAAAACCAGGAAACGAGAGAAGTGATGTAAATCTTGAAGTCCTCCAATAAAATCGAAAAAGTTCGTAGTTATGCAACATGAAAGGGAAAAAAAGCTTTTGACGGAAGATTTTGGATATGAATAGCTGAGGATCCTATATTCCGCTTAGGTATCACTCGTTAAATTTAGAACTTGGTGATACTTCTAAATCATATGCCGACGTTGTACCTCTATTCAAAAGGCCTCCATCATATCTATTGCATCGTTATTACAGTACGTGTTGTTTTATTTATTTATTTGTTTAATTATTTTCATTTAGAGTTGTAGGTTGAGGATTTATTTTCTTATAACTGAATGTTTAGCCACGTATTTTGCAAGTATGCACTTATTTATTGAATATAACTGTAATACTTATGTTTCTCAATCCAGTAATGTTTACGTTATGAAAGTACTTTAAACGGAACACGAGATATGGACAGAAACGCTCGTAACAGGTCTCAGCTATATGGGGATTCTGTGAGAGTGATATAGAGAATTTATGATAATTTTTGTTATAATTAAGGAGTCTGATTTCCTTAATTTTACAACGGAGAGAAAATATCAGCGGACAGAAAAATGCCTGTATCTATCGTGCTCGTATTCTATGTATATGAGTGCGCAATATATGTGATCATTAGAGTAGATCCATGAGTTATCAGACTTTAAAAAATCCACATTTTGTTCAGACTTCAAAAATAATGAACTGCGCACTCCGCATGAAAAAATATCAATGCCTAATGGTCTGGAGGGTTGAACATTAAGTATATTGTTACAGAATAATGGTACTTCGGACTAAGGTATGTTGTTGCATGATAATGTGACTACCTCTCCTAGAACAGGAGTCATTCCTAACAGTGCAGCTGAAGTTCAAATGCAGTTGCGCGTAGGAACTGATCTCTCTAAGAATAAAATACGTACGAGACTAATTGCAGTTATATTTTTGACAAAAGGAAATGTGCAGATCACAGTTCCCACCACGTAATAGGCCACCTACATATAAGAAAGCAGAGGAAATCGCTCCATGTTGCCTTGTGCATCGATTAGAAACAGACTTTAGCTGAATGAAAAGATGGAATTTCAAATTTAAAATTAATGCTAATCATATTCAAGCTAAAAGTCAATTAGTAGTGGCTTCTCTTCTCAAATTCAGTTTGTGACTTTGGTCATACGAGTGTGATAAAATGCCGAATCGACCCAGGGAGCCATCCACCTATTAATCAACTTCTTTCCTTCTCAAAACAAAGGAAATCGGAAACCTTCCGAAAGAGATGCGAGATAGAAAATTGAATCTGTCCGTGACTAGTTTGCCCTCAAGATTTTCATCATTTAAGAAATTTTCTCGGGCTCTGCATTACAGACGATTGTTCGCACTTTACAGAAACGATTTTGATAATTAATTTTTATGTATAAAGGGAGTATTTTTTAAGGCAATTTGCTTTCTCTGATAGCCTTGATTCTCAACTTTAGCTCGAATTTTCCATGAAAATGGACATTTTATTAACACAATCATGTCTAATTTTGTTCCACATTTCGTGGTCGTTTTCGAAAGTTCATTCAATGATCTTGGGTGACATTTTCCTAAGGCTTGTTTCAACAGAAGGAAAGCGCTAATGCTCACAGAAATTTTATTGATTTTACATTTAATTCGTTAAATGGGATACATTTTATTATATTTTTAGTCTTTCTTTGTTAAATCAGCGGCAATTGACATAGACGTGTGACTATATGACATAGATTTTGGCTATATGAAACTCAAATTTATTGATATCCTTTCCATATAAGGCCGTAATTCGTGCATCAGAAATTGGTCAAAAAGGATTCTGCTGATAGTTTTTTACTTCGTACATTTCAGAGTTTTAATTTACAGTTTTAACAAAATCCTAATCTTAAATCTTGAGCTATCTTTAATCCCGTTTGGAGCTTTTTTGCTCGATGACTAAACCATCCCGTACGGTCATTTCCTTCAACTGAGCAACAGAAAATTTATCTTCTTTTACACACAATGACTTCAAAATGCTTTATCGAGTGTTATCACAAATTTCCATTTATCAGTAGCTAAGTATTTTTTATACAATTTTCTACAATTTGTTTATCTTTCCATCCCCTTGTGCTTCCACAAAAGCACATGAACTTTAAAGAACTATTTTAATTTCAAATGTTTATGAATGATTTTACTTAAAATGCCAAAAAACATTCCCCTTACCGATGCAATGGATGTTTGAGCCGGTGAATTTCTTTTAAAGATTAGAGATTTGATATTTACCCGCGTTCGAATAGTCGAAGGATACAGTTTTGCTGCCCCTTTTTTTTTACTTTCAGCTAGACGTGTTTTCCCTTTGAAGTTTAATATACTAAATGTACCTTTCCTTGAAAGACAATAACCTCAATTTCTGCACTGTTTTACGATTTGTTGATACGAATAAGTTTCATTAGAAAGTGCATTTAACGTAACCTTCGGGCCGTATATCAATTTTATGAGGCATTTCCAAAATAAATCTCTCATTCTGCATTCCAGACAAAATAAAACAATTTGAGGCGATTATTTTTAAAGACTCAAATCTTTATCTCAAAATGCTAACTATAAAATTTAAATAAGAAATCGCTTCCATAAAGTAAGAACAAACATTTGTAGAAAAAGAATTAACTGAATTGCTTTATAGAGCTCATTCTGTTGGTGTGTAAAGTATTTTCTCCTATCTTGCCACGTATTTCTGTGCTGTCTTGGAAAGCATGTTCAGATAGCATCGAAAGGCCCGGAGTTCGGATCCCGGGAAGGCTTTTGCATATATTCCATGCCTCCCGCTCCGAAATAAAATGCCTAATGGTTTCTAAAAGGGATATCTAGAATTCACTTTTTCACTTCCTTGTACTTAATAAAGGAAATATTGTAATCGCGAAAAAGATTTCGGTTATCAAATTTCAACGGAAATATCCATTTGAACGATTTTTTTTTTGTATGGCATTTGTACGTACGGACAGAATAAAGATCTCTTCTTTCCAAAACGGATTGCAGAATGGGTTTAAAATGGATTTAAATTGGGTTTGTTCACAGCGTCTCTACGTACGTACGTATATATGTTCTTCATATAACTCAAAAATGATTAAATGTAGACCACTGAAATTTTGTATATGAGGCTGCTATAATAGCTACTTGTGCACCATTCTTTTTTGTTGCAATCGACTGCATCAAATGTATATATATATAAAATGTATATCTATTTATGTATATATATATACACATACACCAATCCTCTTACTGAGCTATATAAGCTCTTTATATTTATTCTTATATGTTGATAAATTGGGCATTTTTAATTTGAAAGTGATTGCCGTATATTGTTCTTATATTCCGGTTATGTCTTTTATGCCTTTAGTTAATCTGCATGCTATAGTTGCAGAATTATCAACAGCTTAAAACTGCACAAAAAAAAATTTATCTTCCTTCCCGTTGACGGAATTGCTTGTTTTTGCCTAGAAATTCTAATTTTAATAGCAAAAATGTTTTTAACTGCATTTGGTGTTTTGGCTTTATCTTTATTTCAAAATTTTTAATGAAGATGGTTTGATGTTTTATGTATTTTTGCCTTGACGTGATGTGAGAACTTAATTAATGAAATGAGAAACACATCTCTAATGAAATTCGAGGAAATAAATTTAAAGGAAGCGCAGCGAAAAAACGTGTATATTTTAAAGGCGTAAAAGGAAGTCATGTGGTGTCTACATCGGATATTTTCTGGTTTGTTAAGGAAAATCGGCTTATTATCTGCGTTCGCAAGAGCTACGTACAGCTATTTATTTTGCTGCGCTTTATTATTATTTATACTAGATTGTCAGTTCATTCTTGCTCATCTGGAGTGATTACTTAGACATTTTGTAACGGGTAGCTCGGAGCAATATGTACTCTTTACAAAACTCTGTATGGGTGGGACGAACGTTTCTTGCCGATTCCATTAGCAGAACTGCAATTAAAAAAAGTTTTCTTAAGTTACTGTAAAACTGATAAAACTTATTGAAGTTATGTTTAAGGGAACAAAAGTTGAATATCCTTGCATTTAGGTTAATAAAAAATAGCATTTCTCAAGAATAATAGTGCGATGATATCACGGCTTTGCCTCACCAGGTTCGCCATGAAATTCATTTATGATCCGATTTTGTGGATGCTGAGTTTTTGTCAAAGACGTTGACGTAATCGTAGTGTTATTGTAAATGTTCAAAATTTCCTCTCTTTGACAATCGAAATAAAGAAATATTTTGATTTGGAAATAGTAGTAATTTTAATACTTACCAAGCGCCAACTGAAGCGTTCGAGCCAGACTTGATAAATAAATAAAGCTAATTTATGTTCTTGGGTAAGGTTTGAGAAATGATGATGAAATTGAAAATAATGACCGAAAGATATGAAATGCTTCAATACACGCAAGTGAATCGAGACACAATTAAAAAATTAAAAGTGAATAATTTACTTATAAGTTTATAATTTGAAGTGAGTTTCACCGCAACATACCGCCCGCTCGGTATAGCGGTTAGTGCTACTGGCCTGGGTTCGAATCACGAAGAAAACTTGGATGTTTGTAAATTTATACTAACTGTGCGGTACGGTGGCAGTTAAGAATATAGCCAGCTAAGTGCGCTGTCGAGTGGTTTCTTAGGGTAAGTAAGTAAGAAGGGTGGAAGACTCACGGGTCCCTAGCGGTTAAATGTACGGAAAAATGGTACAGAAATTTCTCGTCGCAGATGTAAAGTCTGCCACCCGATGAACCTTTAGCAACGTTCTCGGTGATGAAACGGTAGCTCATCTATAGTTATTTGTCATTCCTGACGAATGCATTAATTTGCAAGCGTCCAGCAATTAGAAACAACAACGACACTTAGAACCTCTATACCATGTTGCATGCAATATCATCATCTACGTGCCTTGCTACATGAACAGCCTGATGACGGACACCACATGCAAACCTAACATTAGGAACAACAGATTCTTCAATAGGAAAACAATTACATCCAGTAACGTTCTCGCTCCACGCAAGAACGAAACTTAAAAACAGGAAAAAATAGAAAATTAAGTACTTTTCCAATTGCCTTAAATATCTGTAACTGTATCACATCACATTTCTTAGCGCCAGTTTTCAGAAAATATATATGCAAATTTCTAGCATTGCTAACGTATATTATAGCTCTAAGAAGATATGTAAAATTACACCCTGCAAAAATAAAATTTATAAACAAGACTATGCCGCGGAATCTCACAGACAAGAAATGAAAATAAAGGATCTGTAATCTAGCATGTCTTAGCAAGTGGTGCTGCCATTTTGTTCTTAAATTCTTCATGTGCTCACTCGAATCGCTGAGTGTTGCCAAGATTTTAATAAAAATTTTAAATAGCTTTTTTTATTTAATTAAAACTATTTTAAGCGATATGTTGCATAACCAACACAGAATCCTTCGTTTTTTATTTTTAATGTGTGGCGTGAAATTTAAAGCTTTCGAATTGCAGTGTATTTTATTCTATCTTTTACATTATATCTGACTGATGTAACTATAATACGTTTAATTTATATAATATGTTAAATGACAGTCTTAATGAAAAAATTAACCCATTGTTGTAATGGATAAAATTTTTTTATCTCCATATATTACGTATCTCGATAAAATAAAGGTTTAACTTTTTTATTTATGTTTCCTTGGATCAGTGAAACTAATCTCGTTGTTAAATTATTTACATCATCCTAATATTTTCATTGATTTAAGATATATAAAAATAATGATGTATAATATAATTTTCAGAACGCATTAAATTTTAATGTTATGTACATGACTGACATGTATATGGGCTTAAAATTTTCAGGAAATAATCTTATAAACCTAGTGTTCCGAAAATTCAAAGTATTTCCTTATGTTATGATGTATTCTACTGCCTGATAATCCGATACAAAATTCTGTCATTAATTATGAGCTGTATTTCTGGTTATAGCATAAATCAACGGGCATTTATCATGGTAGTTTAATCTTATCTATTGATTACTTCATACTGATGAAACAGACCGTGATGTCATAATTTTTCATGTTTCTGCTATTATAAATCCTGATTGATTTTCTATGTTACTTAATGGGAATTTAAAGCTCTCTGCGCGTAATTGCCTAAAATATTGCAGGTTAGGCAGTACTTGATAGCAAAAGCATCGTTCCTACTCTCTTATGATCTAGTTTCAATAATGACTTATTTGTGATACATTGTCAGATGACAACAGAACTTTTTAACTGCATGCTTATAAATCTACAAGTCTGCGTTTCCGCAACAAAACATATTTTAAAATAATAATTACAATTATCTTGTGAAAGAGATCATTGTATTAGCACAGCACTTTAGCAGCTCTCTAAAATATTTGCCCAGGTCTTTATCTTTCAGTGATCATGAGTTCAATGGTAATTTTGTCACTGAGACTTTATTATTTGGCTGCTTGGGTTCATATAGAGTAACAAATTAATTGCCGCTATTTATTTCAGCTTTCGTTTGACCTCAGATGTCAAAATCATGCATAATGAGGGATAAATACTTTACTATTTCTCTTTCTTGTTGAAGAGGAGGATTAGCTTATGTTTCACATCTTGAAACTTTATTAAAATTTACTATGCCTGTAATATAAAGTCAAAACTTAAATTATTGATTATTAAAAGATAGCTAGACGATATTTACTTAAATAGAATTATTTTTTATTATACCTGAATCATACGTAACAAACTATAAAACCGAAATTTGGCTGTAATGTCGTTCGTGTTTCAGAAGTGACAGTTTTATTTCTGAAATAAATTATAATTTGAAACTATAAATTGCTTTTCTAATCATCGGTTATTTAATTTTTAAAATAATGTTACTCTTACAACAATTTCCGAACAATTACAAATTGTGCGCTGTACTCTACCATAATGAGGGCAATAATCTAAAGACAAATAATTATTTTATTTTTCGGGCATAGAGCATTTTTTGCTATGTTGATGCTATCTTTAGAACAAGGAGTAATTATTGAAATGACTGTAAAGAACAGTTCATCGGCAGGCGACAGGTAACAGAAGACGGGACACATGGCGCCTAAAAGGTAAACTGGTATACGCCGCCTATGTTCTCCGTTATCTGGAACCATCAGCTTCATGCGGCCTGCCTCGAGAATTTAATAACTAATAACTTCTCAATGAAATCACTTGGCCAAGCAGCGACCTAGATTATTTACATGAATACATAAACATTAGTTGTTAGAATTCATTGGTGATGCTATTGAATTCAAGTTGCATTAATTTTTAAATACGTTAAAATACTAGTTCATAAGCAACAAGATGATGACCAACTATCTTACATAATACTAATTAAATATCATGATTAATTTCCTATATTTGATATTTGTTTTAACAGCGGTGCTATATAAAAAACTGAGCAATTACCTTTTACAAAAAATCCATTTCTTTTTTTTTAAATCGACGGTGTAACATTCTTTACTGAATTGCAAATTTCTTCTTTCCAGAATGCATTAACAAATCACGCTAGTTTTATTCCCCCTTTCCAAAAGTATATATATACATATATGTCTATGCTTCCAATGTTAAAAAAATAAAATAAAATAATTTCTGGTTTTGTATTTTAAATCTTTGCTTGAATGAAAAGTTTCTTTTCTCTTGACTCGTTTTAATTTCAGTTTGCTCCTATTATAATTAATTATTAATTATAACCAAGAAATGTTTAAAAATAAAAACATCAGGCCAAAACAATACTCGGAATTTGTACATAATCTATGTGAGTAAAAGTTCCACTAATTTTTGTTAATCAGATTTTTTTGAATAAGAAAATTTCAAAGTTAATATAAACTAAATTTATATTACTTTGTGTTTTTAATTCAACTTTGCATTCAACATACGTAGGAATAAATGCCCAAAGACATATTAAGAATAAAAGTAGAAAGTAGAGTTACAATAACTTGATAAAAATAAAGGATTGCTACAAGCTACAAGCAAATTTTATCCGATATGTTTGCAGGTTTCTGTTATAGGGTGTAACAAAGATATTGCACAACTAAATATCTCTTGAAAATATATAAAACTTTATAAAATTACCCTTTTGTGTCATTCTCTAATTAGTAAGTTCTTTAATGTATTAAAGATCCTTTAAAACAAAAATAGGTCCGTAAATGAAATGGGAAAAGCTTTGACAAAAATGTCTGATTTATGCAACTTAGATGTAGTTTATTCGATGTAAATTTAGGAAACGATTAAAACAGGAATCGCCAATAATTTTATACATTAAAGTTCGTTCAGACGACGGTGTTCTCGTCATAAAACTTTGTGGTTTAAAGCAATTACTAAATTATTGCTAAAGTTTACAAATTCTTTGATTTACAATTCGTTGGTATCAAAATTCTTCGTAAATGGTTATTCGTAAAATGCTGACATTTGCCATTACATTTCATAAGCCATTGCTGCATAATTAGGAGAGTATGTTTATCTAATTAGGATATCTGAGTAATTGAGAGAGTATGATTTTCCTGTTTGTAAGCAATCATCAAGATGTTCATCGAGTAAGTCGAGACTTGCATTTAATTTTGTGTTATTCAATGGGAAAACAATGATATTCGACATTTTTAAGTTTTTACAAATAATCAGATCAAAATGACAATTTGCTGGGTGCATACGCTCATTGAGAGAATTCCAATCAAATCACCACGTCTAGTAAGATAATTTAAAATTATAAACGAATACGCTTATATTGATCTAATTAATTATTAACTATAAAAAATTTATATAACATTTTATTGGAAATTAAATAATTTTTTATAAGGGTCGTACGGCAGCGGACACATGAAAAACCCTTAGCGATCGCAATGGTTCCTTTGGATAGAGGGTTGGGGACCCCTGGATTTAAGGATTTAATTTGGTGAAAGATACAGTTTCAAATTTAAATATTTCTACTAATGAAAACTTGCAAACTTTCTTTCGATGTTTGCTTTATTTGCCGTGCAAAATATCTTTTCAAAATTCTTATTCGGAAACTTAGCATACTTTAGCTGTTTTTAAAAGCATGCGCAGGTGATCTCCATAATTTCAGCTAAGGAGAACTCAGACAATTTTTTTCTTTTATGATTTGCTTCGATTATAAAGAAACATATTTTTCATTGGCATTTTCTTTTTAGGAAGCCTATATAAATATTTAAATGCTGCATTTATAGTTTTACTAAAACATGTCACTTGATTTAATTATCGTACTCTGAAAGTCTACCGTATTTCTTTCAATTTTTAAACTGGAGCCATAGATCTTCAATCAGTTCTTATACAGATTCTGTTGAAAGGCAAATATGCTAATAGAGTTTTAGAAAGTCATGGACTACCTGAGCCAGACATGTAGAGTGGAAATATAAATTACGAAATGCACGAATGTCGAACAAAGTCGTGAAGAATCTGAAGCTTAAAAATTTAGTCCTGTTTCTAATTTTGTATTTATAAACTTAAAACAAGAGAAAATACATAACGTTCTAACACGTTTTAAATATTATGAGAGGATTCGGAAGCTTCTCTAAAAGATGAAGCCTGACGTATGTGCGCTGTTTTGCCTTTTGATAAACCAAGCCTTTATCAAAAGCTGTTTACGAATTTTTCCTTTCATGGAACACTTAACGCTTACCAAATGCCTATATTTAAACTTTCATTTCAAGTTAGTTAATTTCACAAAAACCCCAGAATGTCTACAACAGTTTCCAAGCAGAGTTACCTAATTAATTTTGCATCAGCGATCAATTAACTCAATTCTTAAAGCAGATATTTATGTAAAGCTCAACGATGCCATTCTTAGAACACTTTCCTTACACAGCGGGGGCTAAGGAAAAAACGCTAGGCGTATATTCCATCCTGACTATTCACGAGTTCGTTGGACCAGGCCAAATAATCCCTAGGGGTCCTTTTTCCTTCTCTCCGTGTATCATCATGAAAAGACATGCGACCACCCGTTGGTCAAACAGACACGGTCGCTGTTATTTATTTTAGGCAGCATTTGTTTACGTTTGGGTTTCGTGCCAAGAACTTATATTTCGGAGAAAATGTGGCAGCAGTGAAGAGAAAATGTTGACGGAAATGTAGTGTTCATCTTTGGGTTGGGCTATTAACTGCATCGATTGTCGATCTGAGGACCGAATTATTGAAGAATGTTCTTTTTGCTGCAGCTATAACTAAAAGTTAATCATTTAAGAGACTTTTATTCTTAAGCCAGTCCCCTTTTCAAACGATTCGAGGTAAAATTAACTTTCTAATTGCTATGCTGTAAATACAGACCCAGTCCTCCTTTTTCATAACCTTTTCTTTTCACTAAATAATTGGGCTTCTCAAGCATACGCCAGAAATGGCCGAACTCATAGGTAATTTAGCTGTCGCGTGTAGCAACATGGAAGGTTTATCAATGATGCTCCACAGGAGACAGACTGATCAGAAATCCAGAAAAGGAAAGAAGGACACACTCAAACAGCCAAGGCATACTAGGATTTCGAACCCACATCTTGGACTACGTACCGACAGTCAGCTTCTAATAACTACTACATCACCCAAACAAATTCTATGATAAAAAAGGTACCCGAATAGGTCGAGTCAAAAATATAAAAATAAAATAAAATAATATAAAATTGGTTCCGTGTATCGAAACCCAATATAGGTAATCCGTTGTTTCGAAGCAAACTGTAGTAAAATCATAATCTTTATTTGAAGGATTATTCAATTAAAACTTTTACAGAATTGTACGTATTGTATACATATATACATGTTTGTGTATGTGTATGTCGAGTAATTAAGAAATATGTGACAAAAATGAAAAATATATGTGTGTCGAGTTATTAAAAAATATGTGACAAAAATGAAAAAAAAAGTCAGACAGAGAGGCCCGAAATAAGCAGATTTTGTAATGCTATGTACACTACCCGACATTGAAAATGCAATATCAACAAGGAGTGGCCCGAAAATTATGTGAATTTCAGGCTAGAGGCACTTAACGCGAATGATGTGAAATGCGCACGTTGAAGAAGATATAAGGGAAGGAACCTGCAGAATGTTCCATTTTCGTGCCGTTATTTCTGCTAGGGAAATCATCGTAGAAAATTTGTTCTTGTCTCAAAGGACACATGTGTTAGCAGAGAATGGAAGGCCGTCGTCAACAGAGGCAGTTCCAGCAAACAGACGATTTTAGGAAGGGCATGGTGATTGGACTTAGAAGGCTAAGTTGATCTATATGGTAAATCTCATCTCACACACATCTGGACGCGTCCACAGTGCACCGACTGCGGCGAGGATAGTTGGAACAAGGGAATGTGGCAAGTTCGAGTGGTGCCGGGGCAACCAGAGTGACGTCATCACACGTGGATTGACGCATCCACCGACAAGCGATGGCGCATCCACAAGCAATTTCAATTCCATTCTGCAGCATGTTCAACGCACCCTTGATGCTCACATATCGACCAGACTCATTTCCTATCGATTGGCGGCTAGTGGCCTGCACTCATGGCGTTTGTTAAGAATAGTGCCATTAACCCCGTATGATAGATGTCAACGTATGTAATGGTGCCGGAACCGAGCAATGTGGACTACGGAATGGAAGAGGATCGTGTTCTTAGAGAAGTCACCCTTATGTTTCTCCAGAGATAATCACCGCCTACGAATTTGGTGTCAATATGGAGACAGGTCTAATCCGGCAGCAACTGTGGAATGCCCCACCGCACGACAGCGTGGCTTCATAGTTTGAAGCGCAATTGCGTATGATTTCAGATCACCTCTAGTTCGTATTCAGGGCACTATGACAGCCAAATGACACATGGATAATGTTCTGTGGCCCGTGACACTCCTCTACCTTCAGGGAGCGCCCAGTGCGATTTATCAACAGAAAATGCCCGACCACATGCTACTGGCTTGCGCCAACGTGCTTTGCAGGATGTAAAAATGCTTCCCTGGCCACCGTTCGTTCCTGATTTCTCACCAATCGAACACATTTGTGATGTGATTAGACTCCATTTTAAGACCCTGCCATTACCTACGTTGAGAAGTCGAACTGCAGTAAATGGTTGACAGGAAATAGGGAGCAATTCCTCAGGACACTATCCGCAGTCTCAGTTATTCTGTACCTAGTCATGTTGCTTCGTGTATCGCCGCCCTAGGTGGTCCTACAAACTACTGAGCCTACGTTGGGGAAAATCCAATGCCTACATTGAATCCTAAATTCAATCCTAAAGAATATCCAAGGCCTACATTGAGGCTTAAATTCCCATATTCAAAAAACTCTCTTTAAAACAGTTATAGAAAAAATAGTACTATATGGTACAGAAATCAGGTCCTCACCAATGACAAAAAGAAAGATAAAACAATGGAAAGCAATTCAACACCCTTTTCTCCTTCATATTACGAAATGCTACAGAACAACTTCTAATGCAGCTCACTGTGTCTTATCCAGAATAACATCGTTACATATTAGCACAAATAGAACATACCAAATGTACAATTCTAAAACTAAAATAACCTTTATCATACAAGACTAAATAGTTGATCCAAAAGAATTTGAATTTTCTGGAAACCCCTATAACAGACATCCAGCTATTAATCAAGAATTTATTGTACACTTAAACGCTCCAATTCTAATATATATTATCCTATCATCTATACAGACAGCTCTAAAATGGAAGCTAGTGTTGGAAGTGCATGCAATATATCACCAAATCCTAACCAAAAAATAATTCTAAAAGCCCGGCTTGAAAAGAAAATAGCGTTTTTCAGGCGGAACATTTAGCAATAAAGCTTGAAATAGATTATTATATCTCAAACAACCTGCAAAAAAACTAGCATCTTCACTGACAGCCAATCAGCTATTTTAGCACTTCAGAACACCAAACATAAATCCGAAATGTGCAACAAATAATTCTTAGCACTTCTCAACATCCAAGCCCTCATCCAAGGATCCTATAGCTTAAAGCCCATACAGGTATCGCTGGCAATGAAGAAGCTGATAATGCCGCAAAATCAACTATTACAAACTACAATACACCACTAATAAAGCATCCTTGGCCAATATCATTTCTAAAATATCAATTCCAAGTACTTAAATTGAAATATTGGGATGCCGAATGGCAAAATTGGGATACAGGCAGAAGACCTTTCCAAATAGCTCCTCATATTAATGACAAATGCAATATGGTTAACCACTACATCAGTTGCTTCCTCACAGGTCACGGTCCATTTCTCTCTTACTTTCAACAACGAAATATTTTTAATACCGGCATTTATGTCTGCGGAAAATGGGGAGACACTGATCATTACTTAAAAGAATGTTCGCTGACAAGTTCAAATCATATTAAATTACCAACTGCAAATACTATAATGCTTTCCTAAAATTTGCAATTAAAAATAAATATCTTAAAAAGAAAATAGAAAACACAATAAAATAGCTATCATCCAAAGAAGAAATTTGTACAAACTAAACGCTTTAAATCAGCTTTCACCCTGTCAACATATGAATTTATAAACCTAATACTATGAACTATAACATACGATCTAAACCCAGAACTATGAACTAGATAATAGAACAACGAACTCATACTAATGAACTGATTTAGATTCTTATCAAAATTTGTAATCAGTATAATATACAAAGGCAATGTCCATTAAATCTAAATTTATACTACCATGTACATATATTTAAATTCCTTATACAAATTTTTCTTATGCATATTCTTATGTTATATTCTTATGTATACGCTATGTACTTTACAAAATTTCAATAAATGCCGCACGGCCCAGTGGGGGGGGGTAACTCTAAATACAAGTCCAAAGTTACAATACCTATTTTACTTACAGGAATCATTGGGTGTCACTTTCATTTCAACCAACCAACCAACCTACTGAGCCGACGCTGTTCTCGCTCAGTATACATACGCATATCATTTCGAAATAATGATCACTTTTTGTTCGTTGCTGTCTCTTTCTGTTTGCCGAGTTTCATCACTTTCTGGTCACTTCTTCTTGGTGTTGTATTTTCAATATCGGATAGTGTATGTGCAGAAGTGGTGCGTTGCGTTTGTAGAAGGAGCTGTTTAGTTATATATAAAAGCGTTCTGATAGTATAAATCGTCATTCTTCACATGAATTGTAAATAGTTGCATCGCTACCAGAACTTGAAGCTAGCTATTACGCATTTTTTCCACGAGGCTGAGGACGGATACAAAACAGCTACTCGAAGAAGAAACTCTTGAATGTTTTTCTGCGCCTTTGACTGATTGCTTCATTTAGCCGCAGCTTCGTGCATAAAATGTATGTTGGTGAGTTCGGCATTCGTGTAATAATGAATCCTGCTCGAACTCCACGATATTAATGACAATTTATGTCCACAAAACGCTTTTTAACCTACCACTCAACAGTTACATTTTCCATCCCAAAGCGCTATTTCCGCGTATCGCGTATATATATCATTACAATTTTGACTTATTTCGATTCTCTATACCTGCCTTTATATTTCCTTATATGGAACAGAAGGCTTACGTAGATCCATCGCATGTACTGTTTAAAAACTCAAACTGAAGTCTCAGCTCGGATAGCCCGCTAATTACAAGGCGCGACATGAGGACAAAACCCTCACATTCGCAAAATTCGACACCTCTGTTATTGAGAAGATCATTCTATATTCAGCTCTCATCCGGGTTCCACCATTGAGAGGCTGAAAACAAAAAACAGCTGCTCACAATCCAACGCTCATTTGCCCTAAACCTATGCAAGGTATGCAAGACAACAGCTATTAACGCAATCATAGTCTTCGTAGGAGTGACAAGATCATACGTTAAGACGCGATGCGAGTTTCCTTAATGTGACATTCATCTCAGTACAATATGCATCGTTTCTCAACGCCAGCCATACTCATGGGGTTTAAAGACTAGGGAACACATGTTCAGATCAACAGCAATCGGCACTATCAACTCACACAAGGAGCAGTCTTACCATCTTAAAAAATAGTTCTAAAACTTCGACGGAGTTGGAAGAGCCTTTGTAAGTTTGAGGGCGAAAGTACAATTCACATTCGCAAGGGTCATCTACAGCCCCCACCAGCGCTTTCCAGAGAGAAGCGCTAGCCATAACAGCAAGTATTCAATGCGCTCTGGCTTTGTCTCTTGTTACATCACTGTTTACTTAAACAACAGGTCTACTTTTCTAGAAGTCTGAAATCATAACCACTCCTCTCAACTCATTGTCAACATGCAGCATCTTCTGTAGAGCGTTACCCATAAACACGTATAACTAACATAGTTCCAAGTACGTAGACCTTACAGGCAATGAAATCCCCGACAAACATGATAAAAAGGCAAGTAACAGCATAAGTGAAGAGGAAATCAACACCCCAGTACCTGTCTGTTACTGGAAAAAGGAGCTGCTTCAAAAAGTCACCAAGAAATAGCACCAGGAATGGGACTTGGGTGAATACGAGGAGATGTAAGACGCGACCTCTTCCCGAAAGTCAAGCTTCATTAACACATGGGCATTTCACATATTACCAACTTTGTTACTGGCTCCGGGTCGTTTCCTCTTTGTTTCCATCGCTTTAAAAATCCAGAAACGGCAGCGTACAGACCTCTATGTCTATCAGTACTCTCTAATTAAAGCCACTCAGCTACGTCAGCACTTTAGTAATCTAGATACTCACGTGTTTTATTGTACAAAGTCGTGTCACTGTGGACAAGATATATCAGACTATCATCACAGTTGCAGCCCTAAGTCAGGATATATGTCAGGTCATAAAAGAATTTCATTCACTGAGCTACCTCCACGTTAGTCAACAAAACAGCACATATTCAGCAATGCAGAGCTGCAGCGCATTCCATGCACAATATGAAAACTTAGTGCAATAAAATGAGATCATATGAATTACAGTTGTGACTAAGGCGCGAACTTTCTAAGTTTTATTTCATCTATACCACCCTATTACGTGTTTCCTTAGTATTCTCGACATTTGCAACATAATATTCCGTACTATTTTATCGTTACTATCAAGTACACCTTTAAAACTAGCTCTTTTTATACCTAATATCCTGCTTGTATTCTATTTATTGTATTCGTATTCCTCATTGTATTTGTATATTCTGTTAATTACAAGTTAAATACTCTGCTTTTGCATCAGGCTCACCGTAACTGTATATATTAAGCTCTTTGCCGTAGGTATATTTTCTATTCCTAGCTACTGTATCAGAATCTTCAATTAATTTAGTGCGCATGTAATATTGTATATGAACTCTGCTCAATTTTCACAGCCGATGCTAGACACCTTTCTCTTTCAACTCTATCTGAACCACGAGATTGTCCTGTGTTTTTAAAAGGAAGGAATATAAGTAAGCCATCTACGTTTATATAATTAGTTATACGTTCTTTGCGTGTTTGTTAATGTCTTATTTTATGCTTAATTTTAGCATTTTTTACATGTACATATATGTATGCTTTATGCCTATATACTTTTGTATATGTTATCAATGCATATGTGTTTAATATGTATGTTTATGTGTATGTATCAATTTGTCATGTTATCAAAGAGACATGCAAATCAAACAACTCTGTACACCAAAAACTCTCTAAAACAACCCAGCTACGGACGCCCTTGTTTGGCATTGTAACAAACAATTCCGCTCAAAACATTCCCAACATAGTGGGCCCATTCGATCCCAGAAAATTGTTGCTTCTAGCCAGAGAGGGACGTAGGACATATACCTGCTTACCTCGATTAGTCGACATGTGTTCCAGTCCTTTGTCATTCTTTTACATTTTTGGAAAATAATTTTCAATCATGTTGCTGATCCACGGTTTTTCCAATCTGACAATTTCGAATCCAGAGCGAATGAGCTATATGCGCGTTTTCATGTTTTCTCCAAGTACGTATAAGATACTTTCCCTTAGAACGGCTTCCACTAAAGCATTCATTTCTTTAGGCAGGTAGCCTGAGCGTGCTTTGAATAATCCAATCCTGCCGGTTCTTACCTAAATTTAAAGAATTTTCCTTTAACTTTCCCTGTCAAATCTTGCATTACACTGAAAGAATCTCGAATTTTTGAACGAAAATATTTTGCAGTTTCTGCCAATTTGTTTTATAAATACGTGATTTTAATTGAACCGGGCTTACGTAGCGTCAGTAGCCAAAGAGTAGATTAAACAAAGGAGAATACAATATTTCAATAACTTGATAATAATAAAAAAGTTAACATTCTTTTATATACGCAGTTTCTAAATGACCAAATAATTTTAAAACATCTTTCGCTATTTCGTGATTTATTCCAGTTTAGGAGATGAAACAAGTGAGTTAGGTCTTCAGATTACAAATACTTTTGATTACGTGAAAACCGCTGCTGAATGTCCCCAATGCATGGGCATATCCATATTCTAGAAATAACTAAGGCTTCCTGCTTATCATCAAAGTAAATTTGTTTTAGTATTGGAGATATCGTATGTAAGAAATAAACAAAAAATTGATAGATTGACTCAGAACAAAGTTATCAACGTAAAACTGTGTTATAAAATAAAGTGGAGCTCGGAAAAGAAATTCTAACTGCATTATCTTCATTATGGATATTAGTGCAGATAATGTATATAGAAATCATTAAAATACTTACATGCAATAATTGTTTTGTTGGTCACTGTAATTTTGATGCAGTAATGTGTACATATGTTATTGAACATTAATATGTTTTACAAGTATGTGACTTTTAATAAATTAACATTTTTTTCTATTATCTTTAGTATAATGTAAGTATGTAATTCAACTTTACAGTACTTTGTACACATGGAACAAGTGGCTGGTTCTCATCCCGCGCATGCTCAATCGCTTTGCAATTATAAGCATTTGCATTTCTTACATCAATTTCCGTTTCCTGTAAGTTTAGTTCAATGTGCGCGATTCCTTTATGGGGCTGCAATTTTCACAAACATCAGTGCATTTTGCTAAAAAAGAATCTAAGCAGTATAAAAAAGAGAATTTAAACAACATTACATAGCCATAAATCATCCGGATTAGTTTGATAAATTTCACTAAATTTTTCACTTTTACATGCGGTTTTACATAATGCTGACATCTGATTCTTAGGTCAAAAATTTCATTTCTATTTTCAGGTACCTAATTCTTCGCAATGTTTGACAAATTTGATTTACCGTATTTACTAGTGTGAATTGGAAATATTCATGGTCACTAGCACATGAGATTAATTCGCAATATATTTATAGAAATCAAATTTATCAAACCAATCAAGAAGACTAATGATTATGCATAATCAGCGGATTAATCATCTTCCCCTTTAAACATATACATTGATTGTATTTTGAGAAACTCTTAATTTAGTCAATCTTTCTACTGTGGATGTGACTGATATACATGCACTCAGTCATCTCGTATTTCCGAAAAATATAGTCCTAATATCTTTTATTCGACTGACTTCTGAACAACTGTTACTTCAGCTACAGGAAACGTTTTATAGAACATAATGAATAAAGTGGTAAAATGCATACTCAGTATTTATCAATGGACGAGAACAGGTAAAACTGTTTATTGCAAATTATTTTTTCTGTTCTGGATTCAATTTTGGAATGGAACGAATTAATTACATAGGTATTTGAGAATTTTGTTTCGTTCATAGCAAATATAGTTTTCCTTCAAAATAATTAATTTCAATTATAAAGAATAAATATGTTTTAATTAGAAAAAGAAATTTTATGTATAAAATTACCTAAAGAAGTTTTACGTTTAACAAATTGCTTTTATGTTATTTTTTTTTAAATTAGCAGTATTAATAAACGAACAGAAAAATTATAGCAAACCTTCTCTCATAATTATTCGCTGAGACGACCATTTCTCAACGTAATCAGTATTTCTGAATAAAGAATTTCACTAACTGCCCATACAGTTAATCCCTCCACAGAAAATCAGATCGTCTGAGGTTATCCTAGATTTTCGGCAGATGTTCCTCGATCGCTGAAAATTATTCAGCATAGACATTTTCCGTAATCAAGTTAAGTTATTGCGCATACAAATTTCACTTCTATTAAATTAACAGAATAAATTATACTGTATAAGTAGAGGAAATTAAGTTAAACTACAAATATCTTATCTAAAGTTTCGGCTTTTAAGAGCTTATAACGCAAAAATTTCACTTCCGCTGTTATATGGAGATGTCTACGCACATATATGCACATTCTATGGCTGAGCATCATATGAATAAAGTTAATAATGTTGATGTAAATGTATGTACATAACCTTTTGCATGGATGCTAGAAATGTTTTAGGGCGGTCATTTTAAAATATTTAAACCTTCGAGTTTAATATACTATATTACGCTGCCATGTATTTAGTATTCATAAGAATTTACATCTATTTATCTTTGCGCGAAATATCCTCTGAAATATGTTTCATATGGCCTAGCAAACAGCTACTTCTCAAAGTGCTGCTATTTGCAGAGCATATTATTTTCATTTTAAAACTTTCAAATCTCAAAACTATCTAACTGCTTAACAAAAAAAAATATTTAAAAACAATAATCGTACTTTTTAGTAAATTAAACCGTTATTTTTTTATATATCGTTTTTGACAATAAACAGACAAATTTTAAACTATATTTGTTTTCTAACCTGTACGATTAAAATTTTTTACGAATATTTGCAGCATTATTGTAATTAATTAAAGATGTTCCTAACAGTTTATCGTGATTTTGGTCAATATTATCTAAGGATAACTACAACGTAATCAAAAATGTAATTTGTCATTGTTGACATAACGAAATCCTTAAACAAGCGGCAGCCAATCGGAGCTCCTAAGAAACCGCTGATATTCGAATTAGCAGACCTGCTGCTTACCGAAGACTTCGCTAGCACGAATGTTATGCAAAGAGCGCTACTACATTGCTTCGTACTTTCCTCGGGAGAGAATCTCGAATACGTGGTCTTCCATCGAATATCCATGAAAGGCATTTAAAACACTCCTTCTACGAAAGCAGAGCACATTTCAAGGGCTGAAAATTTAAAAGGTTGGCCATATGGTTGACTGCAGTTTAACCACAGTAATACTGATTTACCATGATTACTATCAGGGGTAATAAGTATGATTAACTCAAAATTACTGTCGATGCCAAGGCAGTAAAAAAACACAGTGAAAAGGAATAACAGAAATTAATAAACAGAAAAATAGTATAATATACCTGTATTTTAGGCAGTTGAATCAACAGGATAAATCCATTTGGTTATATAAATAAATTAATTTTCAAAGCTCCCTCTTTCTTTTGAGGATATGAGTGAACTCTTTTTGTTTTTCTGTTTCTTTCTGTCCCTGTCTACACTTTTTCTGTTTTCACAGTGCACAGTGCACAGTGCACATGCTGTTCTTGTATTTCGAGAGGCGTCAACATGAAACTGGATATAAAGTTATGTACAGTCAATTTACGTATAATTTGCTGCCCCTAAAAACAACTCCCATATATTATGGCATCCGCTACTATTATATCACTGTTATTAAACCACTCAGGTTTCTTTTCCATCTTGTATATTTCGCAGACAGTTTTGTTTAAAGATGATAGTCTATGACAGTAATTTTCCAACCGTTCCGTAATAAACAAATTGAACTTTTGTATTTCGGCAGCGCTCGATTAATCTGTCTCTTTTCCAACAACCGAAACTGACTGCTGTAGATAGAAAAAATTCAAAATCCTCAAGATTTAGCAAAATCGCCGAAAACTATTAAGTTGTGTTTCGGAATACATTTTATTTTAAAGATTAAATCTGTATCTGCTTGCTGATGCAAAGAATGTGATCAAATTCTATGGCAAATAGTTCAACAATTAAGCGGAAATATGAGCGAAACATTCGTACAGAATTATATTAAAATGCAACTAAAAACATTCCAAATCAAATTCTGTAAAATTCGCTTCTAGTTGTCACGGATGTTCCTGCTTATATGTCAGATTTTGTAGATCTGAACGTTTTTGGCTCTGCTTTATGCGACACATATCCCGACAAACTGATTCGTTTATTATTTAAGATTAATTTGCACCGTTTCGAAATCAGAGATGTTATTCAGCATATCCAGACGGTTTTTCGAAGATGGAATGATGGACACCGAACAAGAATAGAGCCACTTTTTTAAGGTTCTGTATTTCAAAATCTTGTAACTTACAGAATAAAATGGTGGAGGATAACTTGGAGAGTAATTGTATAGTGACACGAATTTTTAATGGTTGCTTTCGCGATTTGTAAGGGGATTTTGGAAATGTGGAAAATATGAAATATATTCATAAATATCAAATAAAACCACAATTTCCTCTTTTACTTTTAATTTCTTTTAAAACGGTAGACTTTTTAATATGTAAATAATTTTAATGATGCCTTTTCTAGAATTTAGCAAAAAATATGCTCCATGATGATTTTGCTCCAAATCCTAAATTGTTGTTTTAAAAAAACTGAATCATGCTTCATGGACTCAGGCCACGCTTATTCACATGAGAATACGTGTGATATATCTTTCGTGAACGCTGTTGAATGACCGAGTGGTGATTTGCTATCTTGTGTTATCAACTCTATTAGTAATTTTAGTAGAAAAATAACTCCTAAAAAAGACTTTTTTGGATTTTAATCTTTAATTTGAGAGCAAATCACGTTAGTAAAATAAGTGCATCTGATACAGGCAAACAATGCAACAAGAAAACATTTCATATTGTAAGGATTTATTTATTTTTAACTAAGCAGTTATTTTATGTTCAGTAGCTTTTCTGTCATTCTCCTCTTCCATTTTCCTGAGAGAATGCAAATTTTAATTAGCGCGTATTCAGACGAGGTAGAAAAACATAGTTTTTAAGGGAAAGTTTTAGATTGCTGAATCAGACCTTGTTCCGCCTGCTGAAGGGCACGTTACTAGTTGAATCTCTTAGATAGCAGTATGTCTGCGACATTGACTTATTCTTGCCATTAGGCTTGTCACACCGGTATTAGGTTTGGATAACTTGCGCTTTATTTATTCTCTGCACTCTTTGGCTAAATTACGATACTTAATTTTAATTTAAATTCATCATTTTAAGTGGTTTCGTAAGCACAAGGCTTGCCTTTTGTTAAATCACTGAGCAATAACAGTAAAAGCGCCAAACAAAAAAGTAAAAGTAATTTAGTGTAAAAGTATTTATTTAGTATAAAAGTAATTTAGTAAAAGGGCCTTTTACAGTCTTCCTTCGTTTCTCTGTCTTCGTACTGAACTTAGCGATAAGTCGCTTAGCTTTCAGTTTGAGTCTAAAATTAGTTTATGCTTCGAAAGAAGGTGAGATTCTACAACATTAACAAAAATCATCTCTTGTGAATATAAATCTGTAAAACACATATATATAAACTTACAGTGCGTTTCTAAATAAAGTTATTCCCAGATCGAATTTCGTATTTGACCACAATATTTCTTTTATTAGTGCATATGAAACATGAACGTACTAACTGTGGTACGTTTGTGTGCAGTCTCACTGCACGCGGAAGTGTAACTGACCCCGGAATTGATGATCAGAGCTTTAACACGCGACAGAACATGGCAAAAATAACAATTTTCGTAATACATTGTTTGGTGGAATGTGAAATGTAAAAGCAAAAAACGCAGCAAGTACGTAAAATAGGCAGAAAGAAATTTGTTTTAATAAAGGAAAGAAATATTTGATATTTACAAGAATGATTCAAATGAACGATCACCAACATATGTATCAGAATGACAAGGAAATAATTGACGCAAACTTTGGAAGATGTCCAGTATGTCATGTATTTCTTCAGCAGCTGCGGTAATTCTGGCGAGAAGGTCTTCAGGAGAGTCGATCTGAGTTCATAAACCAATTTTGTCTCTATTGTGATGCGTATGTTGCAGTTACTAGTCGTTTATTCTTATAAATAGTTTTGTAAATATCCGTTACTAAAACTACTTTCGTTTCCCATCTTCGTCGTATTTACTCTGTTTCTGAGTATGCACACATGTATATGTTTGTGCGGGTTCATGTTCACACACACGTATATGTATGTACGGATTCAAAAATCCTGATGTAGAGAAAAAAGTGTAAATGTTAAATGTCAATCGTGAGTTGCGAACTTTCCATTAAGACTATAAGGTATTTTTCCCGCCTTCTGAGAATGCCTTCGTGGTGTAGTGGTCAGCACACTCGGCGCGTGTTCTAGAAGTCCGTGATTCGACTCCCGGAGAGAACATTGCTCATTTTTCACATCTCTCCTGCTTCTAAATATCCTTATGTCTCTAAAGTGTCTCCCGAACTAAAAAGTAGTGAATGGTGATTCTTCAGCACCAGGATTTGGCGACTGGGTTCTCTAAACCCCAGTTCCCTTTTAAAAGGGCGAGTATATAAAGTATTTCTCCCGCCTTCTTATAGCATGCCTTCGTGGTGCACGCTCGGCGCGTATTCAAGAGGTCCGCAGATCGAGTCCTGGCAAGAGCATTGTTCATTTTTCACATCTCCTGCTTTCAAAAAAAAAAAAAAAACCTAGTGACTCTACTAGTCTTATAATTATTATTACTGCCTTGTGAATTTTGCAATTTTTTCCGTCGTAAAATTACTACTTTAATATGTCACTAAATTTTGATGGTTTGATTGGGAGTCATCTTGCGTTGTCGCAGCCGCCCTCAGGCCTGGGGAATGGGTGATAAAACAGACAATCCCCCTCGTGTTGTTTCATTTACAGTCCCAATTGTGCCACGGAACGGACATTATTTTTAATTATTTTTTGCTAAGTCCGTATTATTCCCATTTCATCGTTTTTTCTCTAATTCCAGCGACTGATGAAGAGACTCAGAATTTTAAATAAGTAAAATTTACCTTTTTTGAATATATCTGAGCGAGTGATTAGCAATGTAAATTAAGCAAAGTTTTGGCTGCAGCAAATTTTAAACCATAAAAGCAGAAAGGCTTTAATTCAAGGTCGTCCATCGATTACCTATGATTAACGGTGTCTCATCATATCTAGAACACCATTTATGTAATAATAGCTCTCCAAAGCATGCCTCATTATGTGGAGAAAGACACATTACCTAATATGTCTCTAAAAGGTATTACGATATTGATCGCAATTTGTCATCTCTATCGAAAGAATAGATTACTGAGGATAAAACTCTGAATATTCCAAAGATTATTCTTTAAAGGTCATTAATTTTTATTGAGGGTAAATCTTAGTTAAAATAAGTTTTTTAATTAGTTTTTCATAGAAAACTTTCAATAAGTTTTTTAAGTCTACAATATGCTCAGAAAGAAATCCGTTCATCAGTCAAATCATGGTAACCATCAGTAAAATAGATGCAAATTTCATTTAAAATATTACGAAGGTCCATTCTGACTTCTATGTCCATCACTCTATAAATATTCATGTTACTTTCAGATTAATAAATTTCTGTTTCATACAATCAGTTGCTATTCAAACACAATCATTTTCTGTAGTCATTAACAATAATTACTTAACAAATGCAACAGCGGACGTTTTATGTGTTAATAAAGTAACAAGCTGGGCTGCGATTGATGCATTGATTATGTTTTGTGTTAAGCAACGAACCAAACTAAACCAAGAAAAATTTTCCGATTCATTCTGACTTCCTCATTAATTTTTTAAGTTATTTCTTTTGATTAATCCATTAATTTTGTGATAGTTATGTACTGAAAAATAGGCGATACTGTCTCTTTCTTTCAGATTGATAATATGCTTTTTAAAAGCGAAAACAATGTAAATTAAAAGTGGTGTAATTAATAAGTAAGAAGAGACCAAATGTGCTGGTATTCAGAAGTTGCACAGCAAAGGGGAAAATAGTGTATTTGGCGCAGACAAGTAGCCACAAAATTTGCATACTTAATAGGTATACACATGTCTAAAGCCTCTGTCGGTTTGAGGAACAACCACAGTAGACCCTACGTGAAAAGACTGCGTAGCGAATTCTCGCTCTGTCTTGAAAAACAGATACTACAGAAGAAGGTTTAAATAACCTTTTATTTGAACTAACATAACAAGGTGCACGCACTCAGTGCTCAAAATTCACCAGCGCTTGTGGCTAAATTAAACTGAATAGAAAATAAAAAATGTAAAATTACAATACATTGGGATGGCTAAACGATTGACTCCTTCTTTATCTAAACCGCTAACTGGGCTGCACATAACAAAGCCGAGCCTAGAATATCATATAATCTGAAAAGGGTGGCTAGTACCAACTAGAGAGCTATCTCAATCACGCAGCATAAACCCGGATCTAACTCCGCTACTACTCCTCACGAACTCTTGAACAGAGCCTGTATCTCTGCGTTATGCACATGAAAACAAAGACTGAAACAGCAGTTCTTAAAAATGAGTTCACAAGATGATCTTGATTCGCGCCAGGTGATCAGAGGTCTTCTCAAAAGCGGCCAACGACAGCAGGAAGTTGCTCAAGCTTCATGTGTCAGTTTCTCCATCATCTCCCACCGTGGAATCTGTAACAAAATGCGCTGCAAATGTGTTGCGAAGGCAAAAAAGTGAGGTATAATTATAAGGTATTTCTCCCGCCTTCTTAGCATGCCTTCGTGCTGTAATAGTCAACACACTCGGCTCTTATACGAGACGTCCGTGTTTCGAGTCCTGGGGAGGACACTGCTTAGTTTCATGTTTCCTACTTCAGAAAACCTAATGTATCTACAACATTAAACTAATTCACAATCCTTATTTGAGAACTTGCTTGTTTGAGTACTTAAATTCGTTGATACAATAGATGCATGATTATGTTTATATGAATACTGTTTATAATCTTGACTACAGTTTATGTACTTTGTGTAGATTTATTTAAGTTACTTAACAGTTAATTTTATTTTGAAGCAACCTTTCCTATTACTCTCGCTTTAACTTACTTGCATTTAAGAGAAAGTTTTGGAAGGTGATCTTAGATTTATTTGAGTTCTGTCTACCTGAAGGTCATGTTGCTATCTTTGATTTACTAGCGATTAGATTTCTGTGGCGTTGAGCACCTCCAGCCATTAGGTTTGTTTACGCCGCCTTTTATGAACCTGCTTTGTTGAGTAACCTGTGAAAAGCAGTTAGGCTAACTCAGTTCTATTCTGTTCTATTCTGTTACTTCTTACCTTCTGAGTTAAGCCAAAAGTGTTGGCTTTTGCAAGGAGGATCGCTGCCATTTGTGAATAATATTAAGTTAATGAAAGATTCTTTACATCGTTTTTCTAGACTTTGTCGTACGTAAGACTTAAGGATCATTCCTTATAGTCTGTTAACGACTAGTTAGTTTACGCTTTCTAACAATACCAGGCATTATAACCTGATAACTTTGTGGGGTTTCACCGTTTAATTTAACAGTTAAATATGGGGAATATCTTACACCGATAAGCAAATAAGTGCTTGAGTGTGTGAACAGAGACGTAAGACTCAAGAAGGGTTAATTAGGCTTTATTTCTCAAAATAATGATTAACACAGTCGGTTCCTATTTCATAGGGTGCAGCAAAGCCTCCACTTGGGCTTGAACTCAAGTAATAAGAATTAAAGCTTAACTGAAATATATAGCCGAAGCTATCAAGATTTTAAGTAGCTGGCCCCTAAATCTCAATGAAGAAGCGAAGCTATAAAGGGCCTGAAGTACGACCGCCCAAAGGTAAACACGTGTTAGTCAGAAATTCTGGCTCTCAAACGAAATCAGTGAAACATCGAAAATAATAATCTTACTCATTTGCATTAAACACGTTTCTGAAAATACATTCTAGTAGAAAATTATAAGCTGAAATTAGGGGAGATAGGAAAGTGTGACAAACTTAAAGTAACTGTAATAAACTTAGAATAAACCTTATAACTTGACTGCAATGCAAACGAAACACTTGGTACTTGAATACATTAACCCTTTGAAGGGCACCGGTATAAAAAATATACCGGATGTTTGTCAATTTTTTAACCTCCTAAAAGGCGATAATTTTTCTACACCAAAAGTTCTAATCTTGAGTATCTAGTGTTTTCTTTTGATTCTAAATGGCAGCACTACCCTATGATTACTCAATATTTTGCAATTATGAAATTAATATACCTCGTTTTAAGGTATCATGTTTGAAGATTCATAAAGTCTATTGAAGGGGAAGAAAAAATACAAAATCTTCAAATGTATGACGTACAAATGCTAAATATTATATATTTGCTGCATTTAAATGAAAACTGTTAATTAAAAGAAGATTATTTATACGATTTTAAAACCGGTATATAAAATATACCGGCGCGCATACAAAGGGTACAAAGCCAATAGATGGCAGCACCAGGCATTTCTCTATTCTGTGGGATGACACAAATTACTTTATATTATAATTGTTTATGATGTAATAATTAGTTATTTGTGATTAATTTACCAGTTATTTTGGATTAAATATTATGTTCATGGGTGGATGGGGACTTTACTGACCCTGTGCTAAGTATGAATAAAAGTATCTTAGTTTCTTTTTATCCTTAGTTTACTCCAGCTAAAATTTTAATTTCACCACTTTACTCTTTTCCTCGAGAAAAACTTCGATTTCAAAACTGTCGTCTGGCGTCAAAACATCATACAATTGTAGGGGTTAAATGTGGCATGTTAGTCCTGAAAGACACCCATTACTTCCTGTTTTCTAAAACCTTAGAATGCAGTGAAAATGAAAAGAGGTGATTGATAGCCAATTTGGTAGTGCGGGGGGTCAAGCTACCTCCACAATGGGGCAGTGATAAGATCAGACAAAAGGAAATTTCACTTACAAACACAGGAAAAAGGAAAGCACTTTTGCATCTGCTAGAGAAATGGAGAAAGTGCTGATTTGAAAGCTTGTTTTTTTGGGTAATGGTATCCAGGTCTTTGTTAATTTCAGAAGGAGACTAGGGAAAACAAGAGAAACTTTTTCCCACGGTTAGGATATAAGTAACAAGTTTTTGAAATAAGTCTTCACTATTGGTGAAAGGAGCGAATACATAAGGTCAGTTTTAGATGCAAACATTTATCTTCGGCAGTGAAAAAGACAGTTTCAGCTTATTATACTAGTTCAATTACAGCGTGATATGGTTTACGCATGCAGGGATATATTTGCTAATTTTTTTCATTAAATGATAATACTGAATTTAAATAACTTTCAAAAGCTTTTTACCCCGTATTTTACATAAGTATGTTCAGCTGACTATCATCATCAAAGTTCCTAAAAATATAATTTTTTTTAAATTTTAAATTTCTAGTGAAATTTTAAAAGTTTTTGACTTCAGATTTACATAACTATAACCAAGCACTCATTTTTATAGAGACACATCAAAAGTATGCAATAATAGATTTAAAAACCAAAAATTAACTCTTGGTAGCTCCATGGGAAAAAAATGTCCTAGAGGAGCACCGGTATAAAACATATACCGGCTCTCAAAATTCAGGATTTCACTCTAGATTTTTTTAAGCCTTAATTTTGTGTTCTTAGGGTCCATAAGATATAATTCATGCAAAATTTTACCACAAATTAAATTCTTTTATATACCGCCCCTCAAAGGGTTAACCTAGACACATTAATATTATGAGTACTTGAGTACCGCTGGTAACACTTATATACGTATATGCATTACTCCTTGGATACATAAAGTACCTATGTACCTACTTTACATTTAATGCATAAATACATTAATTACTGTATGCATTCGTGTCTTGTATGTTATAATTTAATACCTGCATACATAAAATCGTATAAGCTTGAATACACAAATTCATATAAACTTGAATGCTCATACATTACTGCTTGAAAGATTTGTTGGCACTAGCGCCACTGGTTGGCTCTGCCACTGGTGGGGGAGTATATCATACAAGTGCCCGTACAAACACTACAGATACGATCAAATTCGCTGACACAACCTTGTATTTGGCGTATCCTAGATATTTTGTTCTCCTGATGAGGAGGGACCTGTAGCAGCCCTCGAAATCGATTGAGTGTTTTTAGTAAATATACGCCAAATACAAAGTTATATCAGCGAATTTGATTGTCACATTGGCGTGTTTCTCTTCTATTGTAACTACAGATACGTTTTATAAAGAAGTTTGACAGAGATCTTAGCTAGGTTCGTGGCCACAGTATTAAATCCGGATGACACTAAGAGGTTAACGATGTTGTAAATTCTCTGTCGTAAGGCTGCAGTGCTCAATATAAAACGTTTGAATGGACTGATGTTGGCGGAAGGCATTCTGATATGAAACCTTTCGATTAATGGACATTCCGTGACGTAGTGGTCAGGGTTTTCTTGTGCTCTGCAAATGCGAATAACCGAATTCGGGATGCCTCGGGGGGAAGAAATAGTCAGGGAATGAGCCATATGTCAGTGACGATGCATCTAGCAACCTGTGAGGCAGAGTCGAGTCTATTTATGCAGACTTTTGATAGAAAATCGTCTGCTAGGTCAGCTCTGAATCGCAGTGCTGTGCCAGGATGACTCTGATGCCCTCTCTTCTGTCGGCTGAATGAGTGCTGGCTGCAGTATATCTTAAGAAAACCTCTATCGATGCGAATGTGAAACCATAATAGGCAATTTCCTGTTGCAGATGAAGTAACTACCACTGTCTCTTCCTCAATGCAGATGTGGGGGAAGCAGCTCGGCTAAAAGGTTGAGTGCATCTGTTCGGAAGGCTCTGGTTATGGCGAAGGCAAATGGCTATTGTACTGAGAGTAGCGGTTTAACTTTGCGTCCTTCCATTGGTCACGCACAGATGGCATCGCCGTATGTAACCATTTTTTCAGTTACTGTTTTAAACAGTAACTGAAACAATAACTGAAGCACAACTTTTGGAGGTGAGGGCTCCCTGCCCAAGTAGTGCGCTGCAGTTGGCGTATTTTTTTCTCAATGACTTCAGTTTTTGTTTTAAGGTATGCTATGTCTGGTAGCCAAGTAAGTCTTTATCTCGCATAAGCCCTAGAAATTGGACTTTATTGCGAAATTTGAAGTTTTTTTCTTTTGTAGGATTGCATGGCTTCCTGACTCTTGCTCTTTTTTAGGAATGAGCAGCACTGTACATTTGGTTTCCATGTGGCACAGAGTTTCGAAGATGTTTCACATTTCTGTACCATGCTGCTCAGTTTCGTCTCGAATATTCCCACGACTAGTTTTGCTTACGACGGCCATTAGTGACTGATCGCTTGGTTGAATGTGGAGTTCCAGAGATCTGAGCCCGCACATGAACCTTATGGGCAGCATCCGGCGTGCGGTTGTCGTATGATGCAGTTGATGCTACAGATGAGAAATTCTCTGTCGGCAAGATAGTTGCAGAAGGTTTTGCCACTAGTCAAGATTGTTCGGTCCTGGAGCTAATTTCTTGAGGAGATAGTGGAAAATGGTCCTTAATTCCTTATTAGTGAAGGACACATCTTCTAATGTTCATTCTTCATCCAACAATTAAGCTACGTACAAAAATGAGGACGCAATTTATTTTATGAATTTCATATTTTAATATGCTTAGTTTTTCCTTTAATTTTTATGCTCTGGCAACCCTGAAAGCAGTGGACTTCTTCTTCTATTGTTATGCAAGCTGTGTAAATTGTTAGTTTGAAGTTATTAAAAAAGTTCATTTAACCATTCTCCTGATTCGATGTTACTTTACTGAAGGGTTAGAATGGGTTGAAAAGTTGTGCGAGTCACAGAATAGGCAGGTTCCGTGTAAATCCATTTTTTATCTTTTAGGTTTTATATTAAGCATATTTTCTTTGCAGTTACGCCACATACAATTCAACAGTAAAATTACAAAAATTTTGAAAGCAGCATAGTAGTGTACGTTTAGAATTAGCGATGCAGCGTTAAGTGCTGATATATAGTTTTCTGCTTTTTTTTTTCAGACTTTCTCAGTTTATCATATCAATGTTCAGTTTTCTTTACGAAACTTGTTTTTGTCTTTTTATTACTAACGGTTTGTGTGTTTACTTTATTTATTAAATATCGCGTTCTTCGCACTTCGTCACATAAAATTTGATTCAACAGCAAAATCATAAAATATTTAAAAAGGGCATATCTCTAGATTTTCCGATAGAAAGTTTCGCGCGTTGGAGATAAAAATGTTTTTTTTCTCACAGCGTTGCCACTGTTCGTTTTGAAATCGTTGAGTTTGTTAATCAAAAATTCAGTTTATAAAGTTTTATAAAATATGAAATGTAAAATTCGAAATTGAAAATTCGGACTTTGAGATGCACATGTTCGAGTAGAGGACTACAAAATTCAAAATTTGATTGTTTTAGGTACCGTTGTTTTTTTCACAGTGCGAGGAACGTACATACATATTACACACAAACATATACACATTCATCTTGCTTATTTATTATTTTAATTTAATTTTCTTCATTATTTTAATTTCTAATTTTAATTCATTATTTTTCTTTAATTCTTCATTATTTAATTTTCTATTTTCTAATTTAATTTAACAGGACGATAATATTTGGTGGCAAAAAGTGTGAAAAGTGATACATCGTTTATAGGGATTCAACGCAAAATGGCGTTTTGAAACTAATATCTAGTTCGGGAGTAGCGTCCCTTTTGGTCTAATTTTTTTATATATATTTTCACTAATGCTGTTATATGAATGATTTGTCTCAAAACCCGTCTGGTTTGAACTTTGCCTTAAATTGGAACCATGAGTCTCCTTCCAGCTGTTCCAAGAGATACGCTATTGAGCTATTTTTTAAAAACACTAGTGTTTTTTAAAAAAACTATCTGAAGAATGAACTCTTCGTACTGGGAATTTCCCGAGGTTGCTTTGTTATATTCTGAATTTTGCTCAGAAACGATATCTATTATTCAGACACTACTCAATAAAATTTCATGTCTCAGCGTGAAATGCTCGGTATTGTATATCGACTTTTTAATCAATTTATGCACCACATAGTCAGCGCCTATCGATTAAAAAATTGATGTATTTGTTTTTACTGGAGGCTGTTTGATTACAGGCAAAATCTTATGAGACTCATGAGACTTTCTGCTCTAACTTCTGAAAAATGATTCGGTTTATTACTTTTCTTGGAAAGAAAGGTATTGTTTCGACTTTGTACATAGATAGATGATTTTAGTGCAATGTAATGTAACGCCAAATAAAATTAAATGGAAAAGCTATGCCTATAAAGTAAAAAGACAGGTGCAAGTCCATTTAATATTGAGTAAATGGGTATCTTGGTAATTTAGCGAGATTTTGCCAACCTGGCAATGGCCACTGATTTTCGTCGCCAAATTTGGCCCACTTAACTGCCATTTGGCTGTATTTAGTCCACTTCTTATATCACCGTAGTGTGATGGAGTAAATATAATTATTGATCACTATATTAGCGTTATATTTAACTATCTTATTAGTTTGAAGCGTATTTACTGATTGTGATGCTGCAAATACCTGTAAGAGTATTTCTGTGGAAAATTCTCGAACTTTGAAGTGTTTCTTTTGATAAAATAAATTTTATTAACCTATCGTCGGACCTGTGTGCATTCAATATATTACAAACTCGTACGCACTCAACAGTATTAAATAGATATTCTTTTCGAGTAAAGCACGTAAATTTTCTCATTCATAATACCAAAAATTTTTTTTGCTTTACATCTTCTGAACATGGATAAACTACGAATATAATTAGGCATATCCGATCCAGATAGATTTATTTGCGAAATCTGGCTCATTTCTGTGAGCCCATTTTAGTCTATTTCCCATGCATTAAACGTGCTAAGAGAGTAAAAACTAAAAATTTATGAGTGTTAAAAAAGAGGGATGTCTGAGAACAATTAATATCTGCCATGCATTGTCGATTATCTGGACTAAGGCCAACTATGTCACAGATAATAGTAAAACTCGGATAATCCAAATTATCAATTTTAATTCAAAGTTTTCTAATCCATGCAGAATTTACCAGCAGTTTCAAAAAAACCATTGGGACAGTCTTCTTGTATGGTGAAGTATCGAAACACATATCGTTGATTAGCTAGTAAGCCAGGCTGACGAGACCTTTGGGTTGCCATCTAATCCCAACTTTACATGGAAAAACTTGGATTTCTCCACGGATATTTGACAGCAGATTGAGACTACTTCTATTACTTTCTGGTTTAATCTCGTGTGCATAGTTGAACCTAAGTTTCGGGTGTTGAGAATTCCATGCTCTTTCAGCTGGAAAGATCTGCCGCATTATCATAATCTCTTATAAAGCCTTCTGACTTCTTTTATTGTTTAACAATATCATAAAAAATTTACACGTAAATTCGACATTGTTAGGGATTTTATATTTATTTATCTATTTATTTATAATTGTAATTACAAATATTTTATTTTCCAGTGCAACGCAGCGCGTGACGAATTTGAAAAGAAAGCTACGCCGGAAAAGTAAAAATACAAGCGTGCGTGCATTTAATATTTAATAAATAGATATCTCGTAATTGTTTTTGATACCCAGAAAATTCGAGAAAATACCAGAATGATAGCGTGATGATTGATAAGCTTAAAAATGCTAAATTAAAACATCTCAGCTCAGTTGCTGTAGTTTTAAGTGAACTGTTGTTTACGTAATGCAATTACTGATTGCAGCGAATTCGCTGGAGACCGAGTTATTTTCTCTGTATTTGGAATTTGAGTTTTATTTAAACGCTGTAGTATTTTAAAATATAACTACTGTGAGATGTTGCGATATTGTACGAATATTTTTGAAGAATTATTTCAGCATTTTGTTTTATTTATTGTGAAAAGAATAAATTTCATTGACTTTTCGTCGACTTGTGCATTCAATCCATTACGAACTCGTACGTACGCAACAATGTTCTTTGCTAGCTTTACTGTAGATTCGCCACATTCAGATCTTTCGATGAATGTAAGTTTTGGCTTTAATGTCAAAACAACTTCCTTTCACTTTGCTCTTTTAACATATTCTTTATTTGTCATCTAGTTCTAAAGTTTTAAATCAATTTTTTAAAAGAATAAGAAGAAACAATCTACGTAAATTCGTACGGAACAAAAAAATCCCAATGGTCGACGGAAACGATGCTTTCGATTATAGATATGCAGAAGGAATTTTACGTGGTAATTATTAAAAGTAAATTTAGAGATGCAATTCAGCAGTTTTTAGAACATGCTCGGTCTTGCGCGTGCCAGTTTTTTACACACTCTCGCACATAGCGTTGAAACTGTTTGGGTAGACACCATCAAGGTTAAACTGTCCACTATATGTGCAAGTTGTATAACAATTAACAGCCTATGTGTTCTCAGGTTCATAGATGATCGCTTTTTAGGGATACCATTGGTCAACGGGTCTCTCTTATAATTTCCCAATTTTACTTGGCTCACTGTTTTCTTTTCGAAACCATTTTTATCAATCCCTCTTGGATTTCTTCAACAACTCTTATTTCTTGCAAAATCTTATAAATTTCATCTTTCGTACCTTTTTCACTCACATTTCTGTTTTCTTCATTTGTATTTTTGTTCTCTTAAACATCAGAAGTATGATATTATCTACCGCTAAAATGCAACACCGAGAAGAATAAGAAATAGCAAATTTATATTGACTAGATCAAAAATAAAGGTGTAAGAGCTAACTAATTAAACTTACAATTCCTTTTGACCTGAGAAATACGAAGAAATTAGTATTTTTTGCAGCTGGTAATAGCTGCTATGACATTCCTTGGCAATGAGGAAAAGAAGCTTTTGATGTGTGCTTTGAGTGTATTAGTCCATACTATTTTCGACAAGGTGCTAAAATTCATCTGGCTTAGTTACAGGTGTTGTGTGCGGGGCTGTTCGTTTGCCAGTTATCAGCCAGGTATTTCCAATGGACGAGCTCGGAAAACGACCTGCCCAAAGCAACGATGTGACTTAGTAGGCAATATAGAATTGGGAAACTTGGCTTCCATCGAATCCTGAAGATAAAGTAGAATAGCACATTCCTAAAGTTGGGAAATGTAACGGCCACTGAATGTGCCATTAACGTAAGGGCTCAGTGGGATAAATCCACTAGCAATTTGTTTCATGAATATTACTTTTCTAGAGAATGCGATTAATTCTCCGTCTGTTCTTCGCACAAGGGTATGTCAAGGGCAAAGTGTATGTATCATAATGGCGAAAAATATTAGTCTGGTATTTAGGAATCGATTACATCAAAATCAAACCCTAGGTTCAACGTTCTTTGGCGAACCCCCAGCCCTACTTTTCCGAATTTTTATGAGAGAAACACAGCATTACGAGGAATCAGAAGATGAATGTAGAGCTGGAGTTCAGGGACATGGAGTTCCATGCCAGAGCCTTGTGCGCCTAAGCAGTAATCAAGTTATGGTGATGTTTAAAGAGTACAGCTACGTTAAAATTATATATTCGCAATTAATGTACTGACTTAAACTATTAATAAATAGACAAATCATGCAATTCGCCTTTCCCGTTGTGAAATAAAATTTTTAATTTTACTCAGTGGCTCAGTTATAGAAACCAAAAAGTATTATATTAATACGTATGTAAGCTATTACAGAATAACACATGAAATCTTATGTTAGAGAGTAGGCCTACTTTAACAACATCTCCAAGAATACCAGTTAACTTGACTGAGTAAACGTTTTCATTGAATTAAAGGTATGAATATGTTGCTTTTATAACTGAACACAAGAAGAAATTTACTGGTGTTCGGAGGATCTTATCCATCTGTGAATAAGATAAACTATTACGGCATCATCAGAAATTGTAGAATAAATTCTGCGTTCAAAGTAAAAAGGCATATATATATGCCTTTTTATATATATATATATATATCGGATGTTTTAATTTAGTTCCTAAACACTTATCATCTTTTATTTTTATTTTCATGGGAGAAATTCCTAAGGGCATATTTTTCTTTTATTTTCAATCAATATGTAAATCATGTTTTTTTATGACAACAGCCAACGCAGTCCATTAGGCGTTTCAGTAAGGAAGCTTTGACACGCCCCTAAAGGCGAGAATCAAAATTTCTAAGAAATAAGAAATTAAATGCTCAGTACATTTACCTATTGGGCTAATTCCCGAAGTATGATTTGCTGTTGGCAATATTCTGGGAAAATAAAAAATAAATAAATAAAAATCAAAGTTTGCAAATTAACATTATGAAAGAAGGTTTTATGCTTTTTATATTTATAATCCAGCGTTAGATCATAATTTCCTCAATAGCTAATTCCTTGGTATTAAGAGATAATCAACAACAACCAAGTTGCGCAAATTCATTATTATTCTGAAGTCAACAGAATCAGTTTTTAAATCCCATAGAGTTTTTGTATTATTTACGTATCACGGCGAATGCAGTATTGATGACAGAATGTTCTTAATGACTTGAATTTTTTTCTGTAACCAACAGCTGCAATACACGATGTCAAAGAAAAATAGAGAAAAAAATAGGGAAAATCATTGTTTGAAAAATTTACCTTTTAATTTCAGTTGCCAGTTTAGATTTTTAAGCATAAATGCTTATCAATACACTAATTTTTTACTAAGAACATACTCAGTATGATTTCCAAGTGTTAATTTGATTTCAAGAATTATTCTTAAATATTTCACTTCCTTTTGAAATTGAATATCTTGGTTACTGGTTTGAATTTGATTATTAATGTTTGAAAAATTATGCTATCTTCTATGAATATCCACGACCGTACTGCATTTATATGTGCTGTTATTTATTTTTTTCCATTATGCGCAATTTGTGTATAATGTTAGTAACAAATTCAAGTTTATCCATTGCGTATAACGCATTAAGAGATTTAGTCAGAATGGTTGTATCGTCTACATATTTAGAAATTTTGCTATTTAGCAGATCCATAGATTATTGATTAAGGTATTGAAGATCAGGGGCCCTGAAATGGAATTTTGCGCTGCTTTTGTTTTATAAATTTCTCATCAGAAATACTAGAGTGAAAATAAATGCCGAATCACTTGTTATTCGTAACGTTGCTAAAATGCTGAATATCAGCAATGTAGCCATTTTACAGAATACTGCTTCCTGCCACACGTTGCCAAAGGCTTTTACGATATCAATGTGGCATGATGCAAATGATTCGTTTCTGTTAAATGCTTCATTAATGTATTAGACAAAGCTTAAAAATTTGTGCTCTGTTGATTGATCTTTCCTAAAATCTTACTTTAATTAATGAAGCAAAGGAACTTTTTTACTAAACTCCTTTACTCCAATAAATATATTTAACATGCTGTGGGTTAATCTTACCAAAGTTTTCCAAGGCCTAGGAACAAGGCTTCATACTCTACAAACAAGACAAAACATATCATGTCAGAAAACATTCATAAAAACGGGTCCTTTTTAGATAATGTTTTTATACTTGATTTTGCAATGATTGCATTCTCAGTTGTTCGTCTCGCAGATTTTATTGGTTGAATGCAAGTTTTTGCCCAACTGATTCTTCTTTCACACTATGTTATGAACCTGGATGAGGTCTGTCAGTGCTTTCAGTACTTATTTTTTTGTTTACAAACATACTCACTGCTATCTTATATCATTTCTTTTAAGTGCGAAATGTTGGCTTATTCTGCGGAAGTCTTTTTACGCTTACGTTTAAAAATTTGGCTGTAATCTATTAATTGAGTAGCCCGTGATATACAACCACGTTGAATGCTTTGTTTAGTTCTCTAATCAATTTGCCGGATTTTCGCCTTGCAGTATTAAATGTGGTCGAAAATGGAACCTAAACAAAGACACAAAATTCAAAGGGTTCTTCCATATGATCTAAGTGCAGAGGCAGTTATTTCATCAGTTTGAGAATAACAAAATAACATGTAGGCGGAAAGAATATTTGTGGGCATCTCTTATACTGTACTAAGGCATTCTCAATTAAGCTGTGAAGAACTTGGCAGTAAATATTAGAGAGAAGATTTGAAACGAAATTTCAGATATTGGTATTTGAAGGTATGCACTTGAAATGGTAGTTTTTAAAATAACAGAGCTATCATAGTTACAGTTACAATGAATATAATTCAAAATTATCTATTTTCAGCACCCACTTCATACTTGAGCAAATTGATCACGGCATTCTGAAATCATAAATGGGATTGGAACGATACACGTATCACCAAAATAACAGGTGTAAAGCATATACAAAGAAGAGCATAGTAAAGTAGGAACTGACAACAGAGAGGAGGTTCATTGATGCACTTTGCATTATTCACAGGTATAGAGAGTAGAAGCACTAATCATAGAACACCATATGAAAAGCATTTCTTGAGTAAATTTTAATAATCAATATGCGATTTTTTTTTCTTCATTAGGTGTTCAAACTTGCTAACAAGATGACAGTTACAGAGACACAACGAGGTAAATTGATAAAGTTGTTTCATTTGAACGGGGAAAATGATGGTGAAGCAAAGTGAATTTATCGGCGAAATCAATAAGCTAAGACGCGGCGTATGCTTATAAAAACTGTATGTGATTTGTTAATAAATTTGAAGAAACTGGATGTACATGTGATAGACAACGATACAGATTACCTTATATTCCCCTTGAAGTTGCATCAAAACTGCATAATACGATTACTGCAGGTCCATTGCACACTCTAAGAAGTGTTGCTCCCAGTTTTGATGTACCGAAAAATAGTCCTCAAGTTTCTTCGCACTGTTCTGCGGATGTTTCCTCATCGATTCCAGCCCCCACGGAGGTCGGCGTAAAGAAATCTTCGAACTACTGGCTAGGATCTGTACTTAAGCAGTCTCTGCCACGGGGTACACAAAATAGAACCTAGTGGCTCTGGAGGCCCCGGACAGATCACTTGGCCCGTGCGTCTGACATGGCCTAGAGATTAAGACTCTAGTAGCCCTGAGGGTAGAGTTCCGGTAGTCTGGGTATTGTCCGTGAGCGACTGGCAGGTAGTAAATTGACGATAGGCATTGCCATTTGGCCTCTGGTGTGAATTCTTTCCAAGGTGCAAGAACACAGGTTGAACACCCATGAACCTGGTTCTGCGGTTGGATTGGCCGCTTAGTGCAGATTTGCGGAATGTGTATTCTACAAAACTAGTTATCGGTTCCAGTGCGTCCAAATGTTGCAATTAGAGACGAACAACAGCGTGTCGACTTTGCGAATACTTTCTTCATCAGGTATGATGAAGACAGAAGGTGTCCGCTACAGATATTATGGATGGGTGAGGCTCCTTTCGTCTTAAATGAGAACATAAACACCAAGAACTTAATTCATGGGCTGACGAAAAACCTCGCGATATGGCATCAACGCCTTTACACATAGCTAAAGTGATTATGGGGTGCGACATCGCAAGAGCATTCGTTCTTATACATACTTCTTCGAAGAGGTCACGTTCACAGGTATGAAAACATTCTCCATCACAAGTGCTCGGTATAACAACAACGTTGCAGAATTACATAATTTCAGAATTTCAGCAACGAAATATAGTTAATGACATTATGTGGATGCAAGATGGTGTTTCTCTAACTTCGCCAAGTGTGTTCGGCAAGTGTTGCAACAGCACGTTTGAGACAAAGTCATCTCCAGTAACTTTGCAGTTTCGTGACCATCGGTCACACTCCGTTGAATTTCTGGTTCTGATTTTTTCAAGTCAAAGATACACACATCAAGCCGCGAGATATTTCAGACTTGAAAAATGCCACGAAACGTGAAGTTATACAGATTCTTCCTGCGATGCTACGTTTGCCGTTGTTGCCAATAATTTCCCGCATGCAATGCGTTATCGTCTGCGCACGTTGAAAATTGTAATTCCAATAAAAGTTCCCCCCTCTCCTCTTTTGTGTTGTCATTGATCCTTTACAATTCTCTTCTTTGTGAATACTCCAGCAATTTTCGTCGTACGTTTTTCGTTCCAACGCCACCAAGAATTTGATAGAATTTATACTTCTTAATCTGCGCAGGAAAAACGTGGATATTGCCATTCGAAAGTTTAGAAATGCTTTCACTGTAACGGTCTCTACTGCATAATGATAATTTTCGTATGCACATTTTTTCCCCTTTTCTGTTTGTATCTACTAGATAGTATGCGCATAGATGTATCAACTGAACTTTGTCAAGTGTGATGTAGCGATATGATTAGATTTCTTTTACAAGAATGCTAGAATGCTGTTGAAATTCATCTGATTGAGTGTACCTATAAAAGTGCAGATGAGTGATACTATACTGTGTGCAAATGGATTAAGAATTTTTAATAAAATATTAATAAATATACGTGCAAGGAAAGATTATGGTGTCTGATGATCTTAGTAAATATCCGTGTAAGGAAAATTTACTATGTCTGATAATTTACTTCAATTACCCAATTTCTTGTCCTTCCTGTTTACTTCTTTTCCCTTAAAACTTTTGGTATCATTTACACACGATGTCATACATAAACGTGGAATGAGCTAAGTTGCTATGGGGAATAGTACAAGTATAAAGATATAAAACATAAAGTAAAAATGAGTGTAAACTATTTTTATTTATTTATTGTTTAGGAGGTTTTGGGGGGCTTATAAAATAAAATAATTTACGATTTTAAACTTTGTATAAATAATTAAGGACAATGTGAGTCTGTATAAAATGCAAAATCAAATAATTCTGTGCTTAATGTAGGACATCAGGAGCAACGTTTTAATTAAAATAATGCGTCATCCGTTTAAAAAGATTGCCATATCCTTAGATTGTAGGTTAAATATTTTTTAAATTATGTAATATTTATGCATTATTTAAAAATAAACTAAAGACTTAAATTTTGAGGAGTCTCGCTCTTATTTATTACTTTTAAGTGCCTCGGTTTGTTAAGGTTTAAAATTAAAATTTGCTAATTAATGATTTTATGACGCATCGAATGAGCTCGCTATCTAAAAAAATGTAAAAAATAAAGATAAACGTCCCCCTATCACAATACTTGTTACATTACATGGTTGGTAAGTTCATGATAGCTCAACATAAACTTATAGCCCAAAAGTTTGGAATGTATCTGACAAAGATGCTTCTTGCGTGAAAAATATTTTCAACAAATTACAGTATTTTTATGCGGTTTTGTATTTGATTAAAATTCCTTCATTTAACATGACATACTTCTTATTCAACCTAACACTGTTTAATTTAGGTTAAAATAACACGCCCAACAAATATTAATTTAGAAGTCAAATAACAAAAATCAGCGCTATATTTGCAAATTTGTTAATATAACGATGAGTTTTGTTTGATTTATTAGGATTTTTTTTTTTGAAGCAGGAGTCATGAAAAATGAGCAATGCCTTCACGGGACTCGAACCTCGGACACCTCGAATACGCGCCGAGTGTACTGGCCATTATACCACGAAGGCATGATAAGAAGTTGGGAGAAATACCTTACATACACTGCCTTTTAAAGGGTGACTGAGATTAGGGGATCCAATCGCCAAATCCTGGTGGCAGAGAATCATCATCCACCACCTTTTTTAGTTCGGGCGCCACTGTACAGACATTAGGATTTTTGATGCTGAGAGACGTGAAAAATTAGCAATGCGTTTACCGGGACTCAAACCTCGGACCTCTGGAATACACGCCGAGTGTGCTGACCATTACCCCACGAAGGTATGCTAAGAAGGCGGGAGAAATACCTCATAGACTTCCCCTTTTAAATGACGACTGGGGATTAGGGGACCCATTCGCCAAATGCTGGTGGTGAAACATCATCATCCACCAACTTTTTTACCGGGCGCCCCTGTAGAGACATTAAATAATTTTTGAAAGCAGGAGATATGAAAAATGAACAATGCCCTCATCGAGACTCGAATCTCGGACCTCTCGATACGAGCCGAATGTGCTGGCCATTACACAACGAAGGCATGCTGAGAAGGCGGGAGAAATACCTTATAGACTTCTAAATTAACTAGCTCTGTTTGTCGAATATTTTGATCATTTATTTTAGGCTTATCCAATCGTATTGATGGGATTTTTTTCTGTTCTATGTTTGGGTAGAAACTGGACATCTAACTCTGAGGAAAAAACATTTCTACTGAATCCTTATCTTGTTAAGAAAATTCTCTGGGCTTTGTTCCAAATAAAAGTCTGTAATCCGGACAATGTTAGACAGAGTTTTGTTAGAAGAAAATATAATTTCAGAAGATCAGGTAACAATTGAAATCGACTAAAGTTATAGAATCTGAAGCTCGGTAAATATAGAGTAGTGTTCTTCCAATAAAATCTCTGACTTGAGCGAGATATGCTATCGATTTAAAGAAAAAAACGAAAGAAAGAAAAATTGGGGACAAGATAGCTTACGATCTGAGAACTTCAGATGGCAGTATAGTGCTTCTCTCCCCCCTCCTAAAATAAGGATTTACTATAAAATTTCAAAACATTTCTAGAATCTTAAAAAAATTAAAATGTACAAAACATTACGAAAATTATTTAATAAAACTTAGTGTTACTGATGTAACATTAAGAGTTAGGAATATATGTTTTAATGATAACAAAGCAGTTAGTAATTATAAAACGTAATGATAAATTTAATGTTACAAACTAAATGCGTTTTAGTTTACACTAATTTGATATATTATTAAGAAAGCAAAGTAGAGTTTTAAATCGTTTAAAAATCACTTTTAAGATGCTCAGCTTTTTAATCGATAAGAGAATGATTAAATTAAACATTTTACTTTTGTCGATTAGATTCGGTGAATTATAGCAAAGAAGGAAGAGCTATCTGCCCAAAAGGACGGATACCATAGTGTAATGCTTTCTAAGGGAAATCGGATCATAATCTTGTGCACAAGGAATACCATGCGAACTGCCACGCAGCTAAGACTGAACTTTGGTTGAACCAATATTTAGCGACTTTGCTGCTTAAACCCTGGTGGAGTAAAACCCTTAAATGACCTACAGACTCGAAACGCAACGAGAATCTTTTACGAAACATATGTTCTGCTTATAAGACCAAAGGACGATTCCTCCGCCCTCCCGCAAATGCGGAAGAAGAATACGAAAGAAGAATCTTTTCCTGATTGGCTGACGCAAAAAAAAAAAAAAAAACTTCAAAGCTGTTTTTCCTCCACCGTCGTAAATATTTTGGTTATGTTCACGAAACAGATCGATGAACGCAACATCTTGCGCAAAGTTGCGAGTAGAAGCTTGATGTTTATACAAAAATCAGTAGACAAATAAAGCTACGCTCTTCTCACCACTGATCTCACTTACTTGCAAAGTTGGAGAAGGAAGCTGTAAAGGGAATAATTACTTTTGAGCAGAATTTGACGGCATATAAGAGAAAACATTGTAGTATACTAAGCATGGCTCAAACTAACTTCTGAGAAAAGCGTTTCTCACCCAGAAGTTTTATCTTGCATCTGGAGTTCGTAAGTCAAAAACGACCTTCATGCTTTTGCTGTGTAGATGATTAATAAAAACGCGGTGCAATAATCATGGTAAAAAACGTATTAACCCTATAGAATTTTAATCTCACCAAAAGAACAATTTGCATACCAAGTACAACTACAAACATTGCAAACCAAGTTCGATTTAATGACAATTTGAAATTCTTTAACTGTTCTCTCGTAGACTGATAACACATAATCATAGATACAAAATACTTCTTTTTTTATAACTTAAGTACAATTTTAACATATTGAGTTTACATAATCATCACTACGTGCAGTGTTTGGTTTATGTCACTACAGCAAAGCCTCCAGGCCTAACTGTTTAAGGGAAGGGATGCCTTTATGGAGGACATTCTAAGGGAAACTGGCTCGCATGCACGTTTCACATGTCGAAAATGCCCATGCAGTCAGCCCCTTCGCGGGATTTGAACCTCGGACCGAACTACCAAGGTTCAGCGACTTTACCGCTCGGCCGCTGATGGGTCCACTGCATGCAAGAAGGGGGTCTAGGACTTTTCGCCGTCGCCATTTCACCGTGGGCGTTTCGTTTCGTGGCCGTTTAGCAGGTCAGGACGTTTCGTCGGGAAGATACATCAAAACACATTTTCTCTACAACTGTATTATATCTTGCCGTATTATACTCGTATTAAATTTATTTAGTTTAATAATTCTATTTGACTTAGTATACGTAATAAATGTTGCTTATAATATATATAGTTCTTTACGAATATGACATATTAAGAAATTACACATAGTTAGAAAATTATGTCACTATCAAAGAGAACTGGTGTAAACCTCTGATATAACAGAAGTTATGTTATTGATTTTAAAATTATGCAGGTACAATATTTACACGATTCGTCAAAATTTCTTGAATTATTAATCGACTAGTTTCGAGAAATTACTCATGCAAGCAGGAAATTCAATATGTTTTTATTGTAAAACTATTAGATGCATACAATGCAACTAATTGTCACACTGAGAAAACCCTTCCAAATAAATTCTTTTCCGGGAAAAACGTTATTAATTCTAGTTAATATTTTAGTAATTTTAGAAGAGGTGTTTAATTGCAAAAGTTTTCTTTTTTATTTAAGACACCCAGATGTGTGCAATAGGTAAACAAAATTATTAAATTAAATAAATAATAAAAAATGGCAACATATAACATAGACATATAAAGAAAAATATGTCTTAAACATACAATAGGTAAACAAAATTATTAAACTAAATCAACTTAATATAATACGGCAAAATATAATACAGTTATGTAAAAAAAAATATGTATTGACGGCGAAACGTAACGACGACAAAACGTCCCGACGTAGAAACGACTACGGCGAATAGTTCCATGCCCGCAAAGAGATGAAAAATAGTTACATGAGCAGGCTTCTGTATTTCAATAATCAAAACATTGTTTTCAACACCATGCTATGTAAACAGTTCTAAACAGTTTCTGTTTTTTACACCGTAAACATGAACGCTGCACACGATCGTCTCTCAATTTGTCAGAAATAATCACAGAACCTGAACCCCTATGGAATTCGTTATTATACTTCGTAGACAGGAACCCTGCCCAGATCATTGCACTTCGTAACAGGCGGAAGCAATATTCTAAGCATTCAAACGATATAGTTAGTAACAATATTCTAACAATAATATTTGCTATTCTAACAATATAGTCGCTAGTTAATTATCAGTTCGGAACAGTTTCTTTACAGTATTTTGCTAACACAAAATGTTGCCGAAATTCAGTCAAGAACATTTACATCTTAGTCTTTTCCTGAGTAAAACGGGAACATTTCCTCCGTGTAGGTCAGGAACCTTTATCGCTCAGCCATTTCTTAAACGTCTGTAAAATTGGAACATTTTTATAGCTCAATCATTTCTTAAACGTCTGTGAAACTGGAACAATTAGTCCATAAAACTAAAATACTTCATCAGCATAGGACAAGAAACTTGATCGCGAAGTCATTTCTTGTAAAACTCGTCTTTCGTCCCTTATACATCTGTAAAATTAAAATGCTTCATCAGTGTAAGGTAGGAAGCTTCGTCGTTCTGTCTTTCCAAGCCATCTCCAGTAAAATGCTCTTTCTCCATCTCAAAAGCCTACTCACCTTTCTATTAGTCATCAACTGTAAATTTCTCCCATTTTTAACTTTTCTTCTTCATACTGATAAACTCTGATCTAAATGAAGCCAAAAACTAAAAGTCCAAAAACTTCAAAAAAAAAAAAGACCTTCTTTGATAAAATTTTTCTTATTTAACTCTAACCCTAATTATTAAATAAAAGCCATCTTTGGACGCAACCACTCTTTACTTGAACTTAATTGGTTGACAACGTCTGCCACAACTTTTTCATTACCAATTATAACCACGTAACAATTAAAATTAGGTCCGCATATATTTTTCTACATCGCCCCAAGGAAACGGAAGAATGCTATTTTTCCCAGTTCAGTTACCAAGGGAAGTCTCCGACTATTTTCACTTATCAACACAATATCTTTCAAGAAAATAATACGTCTAGAAATTTGTGTACCGTGTTGTTTTTCCTATATAATCTAAGATCGATTTAAACAAGAAACTATCGATTTAAACAAGAAATGGCGGCTGTCAAATCATTGTACGAAGCCGCCTCATCCGTTTACCTCCTACAACGAATTAGATTTTAACATCGAGACTTTTGATGTCACCTTCAATTATCAGGCAGACTATACATAATTGAAATGTAAGCGAACTGTAAATAAGTGAATAAAACAAGTGACTACTCTAAATGTGACAAGCAAATATTACACAGGAACTCTGCAAATATGCGAACAACACATATGATGTGCAATAATATACCCGGTTGATATTGTTCAGTAAAACCTATCTGAATAACTTCTTATATTTAAATTACCACTAACTTCTAGAGTAAATATTCTCTAAACTCAGAATCACAATGCATAAAACATTGCTAAAATCTTCATGCAGCACAGTCAAAGTCTTGACAGGGTCTCTTTAATAACCACAAATCATAAATACCCATCTTCCGAAGTAACTTTATAAATTCCGCTACAAATTTCAATATTCCATAGATATTTTTGGTTGGGCCTAGCGACAGCAGAATGCTCCACCAATTGAGTACAAATGCTGGTAGTCATATAATAGGCGGTACAGAAAATCAGCTGGTGGTAAGTAAGTCACTTCATTTGCAAAAAGACATCTCTCAAGCATTGGTCTTACCTCTAGGCAACCCAATGCTGCACGCTTGCTCATTAACGGAATAGAATAGAATTTCTTTCTCTGCAACAGATACAGAAGACGGAAAAATCCATTATTTGCAATTTAATTGTTTCCTTTCGAGTACTTTTCTCGACATTTTCTGTCAAAGAATCTACAGCATTTAGAAACAAACTTCAAACCAGAATCCAGAATGGGCTCTAGCGCATTGCAGCGGAGCATCCGGCTGGTGCATAAAACAGAGAACATTTCAATGCTGAGGCATAACTTCCATACGACTGTGGTCTTCGTAGTATAAATATATATAAATCTTCGTAGTATGTTATACTGCAGTTGTACGTTTTCTGACTGCAATGTACTTATTTTATTACAAATACTACTTATTTGCAGATGTGGCTATCTTCGGAAGAAATTCACTGTGAGTTATGCATATGCTGCCTATTTGCTTTCGTTTAAATATCTTTCTGTTTTTTAAGTAATTCATAAATAAGGGATCTATTGATCACTTTGAACGTAGCTCGTATTCAAATGGAAGTTTTAAAAACAATGTTGGATGAATTTTTCTTATAGTTCTTTTCACGCTTTAAAAGCTACTTTAGGATAACATTTATAATGGCTTTGTTGGGAAATTTACATTTTTCCCTTTGTGGCTGGCTGAGCAGAAAAATGTACAGTATACAGTAATACCTCAGAAGAATCCACACGGGATGATGGTAAAGACTCCGATGGTGGTGAAGACTATGTCTGCTTCCGATAGGTAAAGACTGTGTGTCCTTCCAAATGTCTTATCGATGTGGCCAACAGCCGTGAATCATTTCAGGGTGGTGTAGCGATCTGATGTATAAAATCCTGGCGGGGAAAGAATCTGTCGAAGACTGCATTTGAAATAGGAATCTAGCTGAATGTTCCAGACAGCAATTATATGAAGTATCGTATGGAATGGTTGCCGGCAAGTACCTGGTTAAATATAAAAAACTATCAAGTAAACTCAACTCATGTAGTACCAGTCAAGCACACTCCTCTGTTATTCATCATATGGTTTTACTAACGTGTCATGTCTGACGATATTTTCATCTGTTTTGTTAAACGCAAGGAAAAGCACCCATTCAATTTTATGTTTTCAACTTACAGCAAGTATACTTCTTTAGTAAGAATTCACGTGTTTTACACTACTGCGTATCACCCTCAAAAACCTTCAAAAATTCAAAACAACAGTTTTCTTCTGACGATACGCTTTTATAAGATATAAAATTCAAATTCTCCCTGTATAATATGGCAAAGGACTCTAAATATTGAAGAATTTTATTGCAAATAAATTAAAGTAAAATTTCTTTAAATAAAAGTCTAATTATTTCTTTGGCTTCTCAACTATTTTTAAAATGTGTAGAATTAAAACAATTTAACTTTTTTTAAACTAACTATAATGTTGTGATTAGAATGGATAAGTAATTTCTCGAACTTTATAGCTCCGACAAAATCTGTCAAGCATTTATTCATTAAAAAATATTTTTGTTTAAATAGGAACAGGTTAAATTAGAAATTGGCTTCAGTCATCAGGTAAAAATAAATGCAAATGTAATACGATTTTACAAAGATTAATGTTTATGCATAATTTGAAATGTATAGACGAAATACTGAAAAAATCGGCTTGCAGTTTTAGAAAACGTACACTTTTGAGTCAATATATATAGATTACAACATACATTCTGAGTCAAAATTGGAGACAACTTCTGCGAAAATATGAATATGCCTTATGTAAATCTAATATATACCGAAAATGGCACTTTCGAAAATTGAAAAACGCGGGTTGAATTTATTTTGTTGATCTAATAGAACGGGAGATATAAACCTGTCTCTTCTCTCTGAATGTATCTACACAATGTGTTAAAAAAATATAGAAGAGCTAAATAACATTAGCTTGGTTTCAGATTCATAAAGTTCAAGTTTTAGAAGTGAATATAAAAGACAATCTTTCAGATTATTGCAAACGTTTTCATGTGATATGTTTAATAAAATTACGCGCAACTTACAACTTTTACATCGGCCAGGAAGGAAATAAGATGCCAGCGATGAAATCTTTCTCTTAACAGATCGAGCTAAATAAACGCGAAAAAAGTGTTCGTTTAAAGAAATGTCCTTACGATAAAAATTACTCAAAATGTCTTTAATTAAAATTTTTGGAGTCCATATGATAATATTGCTAAAGAATCTGATTAAATAAGTTTTCATCTTATTTGTCGAAGGTTTGTTTTACATTTGACAAATATGAATATATAAAAATGGGTTTATGAATGCTAGTTTTTAAGAGATGTGATTTCTGCTTTAGAGGACGATTGATTTAGAACCTTTTATTTCAGATTAACATTGACAAAAGTATTAAAAACTCAAATTTTAGATTGATGAAATTTAATTTTGCACAGAATTCTACGGCCTTTTTTCCCCATGGAAGTTACATAAATTTTACAATTATTTTAGGCTATATTTTCATAGTATCGATGGGCTCTCCCCACCTCCTTGCAAGAAGGCGATAAAGAAAATTTCACTAATTGGTGTTTCCTTCGATTATTTTTACTAACGTGGCCAAACTTTTACTACTTTACTCACAATGGTAAAATTTTACTTAAAATTACTGGTGTCCAGACTTTTAATAATTTGAAAGCCTACTTCATTTAATATATTTTTAACTCTTATCATAAATGTTCAATAAAACATTCAGTAGCTGTTGAGTCTTTTAAACATTTTGAAACACCCTAAATATTTCGGTTACAGTATTTTATTCTAACTCTCTTATCAGCCCATCGTTTGCTTTAAGAACAACATAATGCCTATATACATCACTGAAAAGTGAATCAAGCTTAGACTCGATGACGTCATGGAACCTCAGGTTTTTCGAATTACAAATTATCAAGAAGATATAGTTTTCAAATTGCATTTTAAATAGAAGGAATGTTGCTAATATATCTCAAGTTCATTTGATAGGTGCAATCAAAAGTTTTGTTTCATTTTTCTTAGAATTAAATATTAAATATTTTTAACTTTTTTAACTTTACTTTTTTATTTTTCTCGTTGATGATATTTAAAGTAAAGAAAGCTTATTACAATAGATGCCTTCTTATAGTCAATGATTTTTTTATTTTATATTTTTATCTCTTTTTTATTTAATTTAATTTATTAGTCGGAAGGGGCTTTGTCTCTGAAGGACTACTGTTTTCGTTTTGCGATATTGTGTTGGAAATATTAAAAGTTTGAATCATTTTTCAAACTTTTGCCACAAAATATTTCAGCCCTGTATTATATTTAAAGAAATTAAATAATGAAGAATCTGCATAAATGTATGTATATTTCTCCAAATGTGATAAAACAACGGTACCTAGAGCCATCCAATTTTGAATAACGTAAGTTTCCACCCGAATATGCGCATCTGGAAGCTCGAATTTGAAATTTGTTTTATTATCTATTTCATATTTTGTAAAACTTTAATGAATTTTTGATGAACAAACTCAAAACGGTTTAAAAGCGAGCAATGGCAACACTCTAAGGGGGGAAACACCTTTTTATCTAAAGATTAGGTTAGGTTATTCAATTATGGCAAAGCACACGAGGGCTATCTGCCTAAGGGAGGGATGCCTTCGTGGAGGACTTTCTAAGGGAAACTGGCTCATATACACGTTACACATGGGGAAAACCACGAAAACGCCCATGCAGCCAGCCCGTTCGCGGGATTCGAGCCTCGGGGGGACCGAACTACCAGTGTTCAGCATCTTTACCGCTCGGCCGCTGGTGGGCCTTTTTATCTAAAGAGCGCGGAACTGTGTATCATAAATTATAAAGATGTACTCATTTTAAAATTATTTTGCGGTATTGCTGTTGAACTGAATTTTATGGTTTAAGTGCGAAGAACATGATATTTAATAAACAAAGGTAACACACAAAACGTTAAAAAACACCCCTTTGGACGTAATTTAAAATCTGAAACATTTCATATTTTTTATTTGTTTATTTATTCTCTTGATAGTACTGAAAATACAGAATGCATCTTACAGTCAATGATTTCTTAGAATTTCAAAAAATGGGGTAACACCTCTAGAGGATTTAATTTATAAAACATCTAATTTAAGTAATTTAAAATGTGTCGCTCTGTAACATTTGAATCATAGTCATGATTTAGAAATGGTATTTCTAATGGTATATTACATACTTCATTTCAAAATATATTCATTTGTTTATTACCTTCTTGTCATTTGCAGCAGTTTTTATGCTTAGAAGAAACTCGAATTTTTCAAATCATCCCTGAAGAAAATGCATTTGGAATATATCATTTTATTTTATTTTATTAACTTTATTTTAGAATGTCACACTGGTTAATTTATCATCTTTCAATTAATTCCCGTAGATGCATACTGTCTAAGTTTTTACTGTATTAACGTTTCGATTACTTGTGGCTCATTACCATATTACCATCAATCAATCACCATGTTCCTGATGGTCCTGACCTTATCGCTCGGGCTATCGGGCTACGCTTATTTTATCATACCCCAGCATCACTACACATGAAAACCCAAACCTCATTTACTTCCGTCCGTGTGATGATAGCGTCCACGTTTTCATTCCGAGTCATTACGTCCAAAGACCGCATCGATTTGGTGCAGCTTCTTGATGAGGGCTCGTGACAGTCCCCAGCTCAACAATTATGTCCAGCCAATGGCAGAAACTCGATACAGCAGATGCGTCTATCAAAACTCATGATGTTTCCCCGGTCTTCTTTGCTTATGGTGTTGTTATTTTATTATTTATTCAAGACATGTCTGGGTCCCCTCGATTTTTTCCTTTTATGGTTGAAGATAATCTATCTGGAGGAGAGTAGCAAATGGAAGTTTGGCGTCAAATGGTCAGTAAGGGAGATAAAAAGAGGAAGATGGTCTTTTCGCTAGCTTGGATCCATTGTTAGTATTTTGAAAGACTCATTGGGGAATGCCAAAACATTGGCTGAAAACACTTTTGGGAAAACTGCTGAAGTTGAAACGATACCAGTTTGGATGCAATTGTATATATGAAGAATTCTCAGTGTTTTATAAAAATATTCCCTGAAACAAAAATTTCTGAAATTCCAAATTCATCAGAAAAGATCTATAACAATAATCTGCAAGCAAGTAATTCTGTTTATGAAGACGCTACCGGTTAATGAATTTATCAGGAAAATATGCACTTTAATTACAGCGAATGCAATATTCAATTAAAAGTGAGACTTAAATGCACGGAAATAAGACAGTGATTTAGAAGGATTAGTACTGTAGTGTTATATGCCAAAGCAAAGGATTTCTTCTGAACGACTTCCAAAAGGCAATTATCTTGCATTCACTTACTCACGGGAAATAAACGAAACTAATCATGCAGCCAGTGTTCGAAAACAGCTCGAATTACCAGTACGCAGCGATTTTATGCTCCTGAAATGCAAAAACCGTGTTTGAGATTATTGAATAAGAAAGTACATTGAATAGAAAAATGGATAACAAACTGATTTAAAGCCACATTTGTTTTATTTAAGTGCAATTGGGTACTTTATATGGCGCTAAAAATGTCTTTCCACAAGTCATCGTTAGTGGCTTTCTCAGGCTTCGAATTATGATTCTAATTTTCTTTTGCATGTACTAGAAAACATCTGAGATGTATGAACATTAATTGCACTTCAAATATTTGTAGGAGAAGAACATAGCCTTTCGAATGAGAGCAGTTTTTAACCATTTTATTAGTGTTAAAATATTATTAGGAAGCATATTGCACAGAGCTGTTGCGCTTACCAGAGTTTCTATAAAGATCATAGGTAGTGACAATAGTTCATAGGTTTCCGGTACCACCATCCTAGTTTTCGTTTTTTCTTAATGGGAAAATTTGGTAATAATTTTTAAGTTAATCATTTTATACGAAGAAGGAACGTATAAAATGATCAGACAGTGTTCTTAAAATTGCACTATCGAAAAGCTTTTGAACAGTTGGTAATACCGGTTACTCCAATTTATTCAGAAAATGATACAAATAACAAATATATAGTCGAACACATCTTCTACTTCATCATGTACGATGATTAAAGTTGCAAAATATTGCAAGTACTTGACATCTGTATGAAGAATACTAGTTATTGATCTTAAATGGGATCTTAATGTAACTTAGAATATGATCTTAAAGGGGGGGTAGGAATTTAGAAGTAGTTTCTTGTTGGGATCTTCAGGCGCATAAAAAGTGATTTACTAATTTCAGCTTTAGCTATGCAAGGGACGTATAAAAACTAAATTTTGTATTTTTTCAACTAGAACGGATGTTGTGAATAAAATTGTCGTAATTTGAAATACTTCTTTATTTGATCCGTTTTCAAAACTGCAAGCAAGTGTATACGATCAGTCGGTTATTCAGGGGATATTTAGTCATGTAATTTTTTCGATACAGCAGATATATATAAAAGTGATGTATAAATGTTACTTTTATGGCCAAGTAGTAAATATATTATACATTGTTTCTGTTACTAACTTATCAAAAATGGTACCAAATATTATCGTAAATTCATTGTTAAGCACATGTTATATATAAATCTTTCGAGCTAATAATAAAATGTTTAAATAATCTAGGCCAATATATTTACGAATATTATTTTAATATTTTAATGGTAACATGATTGTTAGTAAATATCTGCCTTTTAAAAAGTGATTATATATTTATTAATATCAGTTCTACAGTTACTGTTTCTGAAATGGACATTTCATTTAAAAAAAGAGAAGGAGAACACTCTAATACAAAGCTTTTCTTAAAGACAAAGCTGAGTTGTTTAAAGAAAGAGCTGAGAAAAATTTTTTAAAAATTCTTTTTTCTTACAATACAAAACATTTTTGGCATACCATTTAACGCGAAGATGATAGACATTTGCTTTTGGGATATACATGTGAAGATCTTTAATTCTTCAAACCTATAAGAGTTTCGTGGCCGCACAAATTAAATCTGGATAAGAATTATGAAATACACTGATATAATAATTTGCTGCTAAATTTCTTAAAAATATGGTGGGTAAAAGCGACACTAATAACGGTAACTTATTTTAACTTGTCGCGGATCGCATAATGCGCGAGGATCACACATTGGACACCACAGTCTTATTCTACCATTTTTTTAATACAAAAGAAATTTTATTCGCTTTGGTTTAAATATGGCAAAAATAAAATAATACGTAATTTTTGGACAAATATGTTCTGAAAATTACTTTCTCCACAAGAAAAGTTTGTTTTACGCCCGTCTGTTACCTGAAGTCTATGATAGATTTTATTCGAAAACATGAACATACTCGGTATTCTGTGCTTGAAGAAGGAATTAAGTTAATAGGTTTCATTATGTATTAATATTCTTGAAATAAGTTATTTTTTCTGTAGCTAAAATACGTAGGATTGTACCTAGTTACTATGAAGAAAGAAGCTATTAGAAAGTATTTTGAAATTTATGTTCGCTTTTCTTTATCGTGCTGCAAAATTTTGCAGAGGATAATGTTAAATGTTAGTAAAGAAAAGTAAAACTGGATTTTCATTCTTTCGTGATACATTACGATTTTCACACTAAATATTCTGCGAAAATTTTGAAAGTAGTTTTTCTAATGAAAATCACATTTAACAATATACAGCTAGACCAATTTTAAACATGTACACTTAAGTCAATATACAGCTCGTATTATGGCGAATCTCTCAACTGTCATCTGCCTCGACACCAACGCGAATATTTACTCAAATCAAATTTCCTTTAATTTGCATTCGGCGATCTCCTAATACAATTCATGCAGCATCTCACTCGGTCGTGCCACTCGCAACTATTGGAGTTCTATTTGCTATGGCATCCATCCAGCAATATGGCATTCGCTAGATTTCGGAATAAGTGAAGCTCCTTTCTTTTTTTTCTACTGATGGTGCTGTTTGCTTATTTTCAATGCTGCAAGCTTCTGTAAAATCTTAATACGGTTTGGTTAAATCGGATAAAATTGTTTGGCCAAGTTAAATTACATTAATGTGCATGAAACGCACGGTGTAATTCAGTGCATTTCAATGTAGCCGTTTATCAATTCAAACCATTTTTTCGAATGACTTATTGCAACTGGGTACACTTTTCGTAACATTTTAAGAGTCATACTTTTCTGAGATCTTAAATTCGGTTTCTGTATTCTTGGACGTTGTTAACTCTCGTTCAGAATACTTAAGTCTTTATAAATCTCCAAGTACTTGAGTCTTTGTCAATAAGTATGTTAGGTCAAATCAGGTCGTTGACATGTGGCTGTCTACCTCTCAAAAAGATTGCATTAAGATAATCAGGAAACACAAACTGAAAAATGTTGTGTTGTCACATCCTAATGAAACTTAGTTTTAATTGTTTTGAAAATTTCAGTCAGAGATTAGGTGCAGCTCTACAATAATTTTTCACATAACAAGTTAAAGGGCTCGATTCTAGAAGACTCTGCACAAATCAAGATACGAGGGTAAGTTGAAAAATAAGTTTCCCCTGTCGACTGTGGTCAGAGTTGTGTATGAAAGTCAAAAAATAGAATGAGACATTAAAGATATGACATACCTTTATTTTATTATTCTCGTACGAGTACGTTGAGGCATTTGTCATATCGCTTGATAAGCTTCAAAAAGTCCTCCAAGAAAAATTCAGGGCTTTGCATATGGAAGAAGCGTTGAACGGCTATGGGCGAAAGGCAACACAGCAGGAAAACGCGCAAGTCACCGATACACCATTGGGTAGAGGTCGCTGCAAATCAAGCAGATGGCGCTGTTGCAGTGCCAGCGCAAAGCGGAGACCAGCCTCTCATTTGAGCCCCGGTAGGTATGGAGAGTAGGTGCGTTTTGAATTCGTGGTCAAAGGAGGAAGTGAGAGCGGTTATCCACTATGAATGGGTACGTGGAGTATCAGGAACAGAAATTCATAACCGCCTGGTGGAAGTCTATGGGCCAAGTGTGATGTCGAAGCAAATGGTGCGGAGATGGTGTCGCACATTCAGTGATGGACGTCAACAAATGGAGGACATACCGAGAGCTGGACGGAAGCGCACGGCCACTACAGATGCAAATGTCAAGAAGGTGGATGACATGATTAGATCGAACCGGCGTATCACCATCGATGAAGTAGCGGAAGAACTTGGAATCTCACATGAGCGAGCTCAAAACATCATCCACGACATTCTTCGATACAGAAAAGTGTCAACACGATGGGTGCCCCGACAATTGACCTCGACACGCAAGGAACAACGCATGGGGGTTCCGGCTTTGAAGAAAAATCTCGGGGGAAGGCGCTTTGGAAGCAATACTGAAGTGAAACAAGCCGTTCAACGCTTCTTCCATATGCAAAGCCCTGATTTTTCCCTGGAGGGCTTTTTGAAGCTTATCAAGCGATATGACAAATGTCTCAATGTACTTGGTACCTATGTGGAAAAATAAAAGTATGTCATATCTTTAATGTCTCATTCTATTTTTTGACTTTCATACACAACTCTGACTACAGTCGACAGGGGAAACTTATTTTTCAACTTACCCTCGTATTGTTTACTTATCTTAGGTTTGGACAAGCCTTTTTATGAAATAATATTGGTTACGCTTCTTTCTAGAAAGAAGTTATAGCTGTGCTATACTTGTTATAAATGTACTTTATTGTGTCTTGTGTGATATTGTTAACATTTGACTCAACGAGTTACCTCTCAAAAAAGGCATTATTAAGATTTACCAAATGATTGAAAATATTGAAGAAGTGATTTAAAATTCATAACCGCAACTGCTCAAAACAAAAAAAGGGATTCTTTGGCTCGAATAATTTTTTGATGAATATGTCTGATGTCGGTGCTTCCGTAGTGTGGATGCAAAAATTGAATTTTGATTTTTTTACCAACTGGAGCGAAAAAAAAAAGCGTGATTAAGTGGAGAAAAAGTTGATTCCAAGGTCGTATAAATGTCAGATTTGTGAAACGAATATGATATTAGCAGAGCAAAAGAACTGTGTATTTATTATTATTGGATAAGACTAATTATCGGACACACGCTAAATTTTGTGATTTCGTTATTAGGTAAAGACATTATTATGGTAGCTTAAATTTCGACATTGAGTCATTTTACTGGAAACGTTACTTTTTTTTTAAAACTCGAGTTAATGGAGTTGTGTTACATTTCTCTTTTGGTCATTTTTTCTATGTTTCTGATTGGTACCAGCTATTTTTAAAATTGCCCTTTTTAAAAAAGTTAAAAACAGCAACCTTCTTTTACTTTCATTATATAGGAGTGTATGTTGAATTCGCAATTGTTCTAGGGGGATCGTGATCACTGCTGGTGCTCACTGGCGTGGCTGAGAGCAATGCCGAGTTTGTGCGCAGAGTGTCATTTTTGTATTTTTTATTTTTACTATTGTATGAATTGTAAATTGTACTTTCAGTCATCATTTTTGTGTTTTAAATTATATTTTTATTTTTTTAATATATTCAAAGCGTTTTTTGACTTCGATAAGCATCGAGAGTTTGACGATCTTTAAATCAAGAATCGAGTCGCAGAAATCGCAAACTTGCACTCGATAAGTACCTTTTGCGTTATTACTCTAATTTATAGTGTTTGCTATTGTAATTGCGCTTGATTTTATATTTTGCATTTGAAACATTACTTCTTATTATAAATTTATAGTTTTTACGTTCGTATCTTATTTTCCTTTTTATGAGAGATACGATATTTGCCAGTTGTTGATGGATGGAATACTAATATGCGAAAAGACAGTATAATGTAATTTAGGAATCCATGAAGTAATGAAATGAAAGCTATGCATGATGCCCATTTGCTGTAAAAAATTACTTTTCTTTTTTCATTAATACATTAGTTTCTTAATTATTTTCATATTGTAATGAATATTGTCTACTTAATAGTATATAAGAAATTTTGTGGCGATAAAATCATTCGTGAAAATTTTTAATAATTTTTTATACGTGATACATATAAAAATTTATTTAAATTTTTAAATGATTCTACGATGCAAATTTAAATTTAAAAAAATGTTCTTTTTTATAGTAATTCCAAAGCTTAAAAATCTTTGAAAATATTCACGCTGTCTTAAATACAAGTATGTTGATATGTTGAGACATGTTGTTTACTATTTTAATAAATGGCAAGATTGAATAATTTTATTCATTAAATAAAGAGTTTATTATACTTATTTCAATAAAACCAAAGTTTAATGGTTAGAAATCTAAATTGAAAATAAAGAATTTAATATTAATTTAAAATACTAAACAATTGCATGCTGTTATTTCAATAGAAAATAGTATATATATATATATATTTTTTGAAAAAATATTATATATATATATATATATATATATATATAATGTTTCTATACCTATACTAAAATGTTTCTATACCTATACTAAACGACCCAAAGTGGATAATCGCAGACGGCCAGGAGCCGTTCTTATGAACTCGTAGTGTTTATTACTGGCCTCCTTTTGTGCTCATTTAATAACTTGTATTTGATCGCTCATCATAATTTTTTTCGAATCTTGCTGTTTTATTTTTCATATTTAATTACTTATACCTTGCTTGTAACTACTATTACTTATGATCTGCTGCTGATATATTTGTTTGCATATGTGCTGTTATCTGTTGGCAACCCTGTTAAAATTATTACCTCCTGTGTCTTTGGAACAACTTGACTTCTTTCGAATCAGACAAGAGTGTCAGCGCGCGACAGCGCATTTTTACTCTGCATCAGATATTGGAATATCAGGAACAACAAAAGGATGAAGAGAGTGGCATCAAAGCAACTGAATGAAAAAATTTCACATAGCCGCCATCAGTCGGCGAAATGTAAGTAAGTGGAATAGAGAAAATTTATTGTGTGAAGTGGTAATGATTAAAGAAGTAGTGCATCAAATAATAAATGTAGTATTAAGTATACCCGAAGGATATTTGCGCTTTTCTCTAGGAAAAGGTGTGTATCGTAAAGAATTGATGCAGCTATTTGGATGTAATAACACAGAGAGGGAAAGTTTCGAAGCAAGTGTTTTGATATAGTTTTGAATGGTATCAATTTGGAGCTCTCTATGAATATATGAATTTGGAATACACCCAGGTGCTTTGATTATATCACAAAGAGTTTTATTTTGAATGGTTTGGATCTTATTAATGTGAGTTTTCGCGGCTTGTCCCCAAACTGGGCCGGCATAGAGCAGTGCGGGTCGAAGGATAGATTTGTATAGAATTAGTTTGTTGCCAATTGCAAGATTACTATGTCTGCCAAGAAGAGGTTGCATGGAGAAAAAGTAATAATATCATTAGAAAATTAAACGAGATTCTTGAATGAAGAACATGTTGTCCAGTTTTTTCTTATTTTTATTCTCATCACATACAAAAACACATTTGACTGAAAACATCCAAGCGTAATTAATCCGAGAAAAAGGAAATAAAAAGCCAGCCTAGTAAGCAGAAATATCTGTTACATAGAATTCTAAAAATTTGTTTACATAAAATCTCGCAAGTTCTGCCGGTAAAAATATCAGACGCTGCAAACACACGATCGTCTGGCTCCGTATGATCATTTTATTTTTAACAACTTGCCCCAACATGAACCACAGGGGGTTCATCAAATTTGTATGTAAACAGTATATATACACGCTAGAAAAACACTCGAGTTCCGGACACAAGAAAAAAAATACATATCATCTAAATAACTGAGAATTTAAATGGAGCATTAGGCAATTTAAATATAACATATCCAAATTAAAAAAAAATCTTTTTTAGATGATTATTCAAAGGCCCTCTAAGAAAGCTTACCGTGACTCTGTGAACTTAAGCACATTTTAAATTATTAAATTTGTGCATGGAAGTTTTTTAGAATTACAAATTTTAACAGAATAATTCAAAACATTATAAACAGCCATAAAAGGATGGACTCACAATACATATTTGTAAATTAACACTGAAGATAAAACTTTAGTTCTGAAGTTCTAAATAGCGGAAACGTTGTACAGGACTGACGTCTGATAACCGATGACTCAGTGTTTACCTTGCAAGCCCTCACCTTGCCATCTCTTGCAGGAAATAACTCAAGGATTCTCCCCAATCACCAAAAATTTCGGGGTAAATGATCCTCCTATATTCGAGAACACTTTTCTTAATCAAGCTCGAATGGGAAGATCTTAAATTCAACAAATACTCTTTTTTCCACCTGGACCAAAAGGAATTCATTAATTTTTTGCAATAATTATAAGCCTTTATCAAAGACTTCCTGGAATTAAAATTTGAACTAGGGTGAAGTCTCCCAGAAGGCAACGATGATATTCTTTGGCCTAAAAGGAAATGTGCTGGAATTTCCTAAAAGGGAAAGTGGTAAGTCACTTCCAACATAGTAAATTGGCAGAGAGTTAATCATCCCTTCAATTTCGATGAGAACAGTTTGCAACTGCTCAGTGGTCAGAGATGACTTTCCAAGGATTTTCCGTACAGCGACTTTCACGGAACGCATCATGAGTTCATTAAAGCCTAAACTAAACTGCTCTTTCCACAATATACTTCCACTTAATTCCTTTAGCAGCATAAAAATTTTTCACTTCTGGTTAATTCATCACTGACCAAATTTGTTTCAGCTCAAATTCAGCCCAATTGAAAGTGCATGCATTGTCAGAAAAGATCACAGAACGCAAGCCTCTTCGAGATACAAACCGTCGGAAAGCAAGCAAAAATTCATATGCCGTTCATATTACTACTAGTTACAGATAAACACTTCTTGTAGCAGCACAGGTTATCAATAGAATATATTGTTTGTTTTCACTATCTTTCACAAATAAGGGACCAACGTAATCGATCCCAATTACTGTAAATGGGGCTGACAGTTCCACTCAGAGAACTGGTAACGGAGCAACTATTTGATCTCCTGGTGCTGAATTTTTGTTTTGCAAATAACACATTTACCTAGAAGAGATTTTATAACTTGTCTGGCTTTTAGTACTAGTATTTTTCTCTCACCTGCACCAGCGTATGAGATACGCCGGAATGAAATACTTTATTCTGAGATTCCCAAATTAGTAATTCAATGAATTTAGATTTTGACGGTAGTATAATAGGGTATTTTTCATCCATAGGTAAAGAAGTTTTCTCAAGCCTTCCTGTCACTAGCAATTCATCCTCATAATCTAAAAATGGGTTTAAGCATAACAACTTAGATTCTTTTGGTAAAGTCTTGCTATTCTTCAAACAATTAATTTCCTCAGAGAAAACGCCCCTTTGAACACCTTTTGTCCAAAACTTTTCAGCACGATTATATCTCCATTAGCAAGAGGACCCATTATGCTAGTTTTCTTCCGAAGTAATCAACAAACTGTAATACCCAAGAAGTCACCTTCAATAGTTTGCGTAAGCAACTAAACCTATTAACATCAATTATCTGTTTGGAAACAGTTACGGAGCTAATTATAGCAGAAGCTTTATATTCAGTTTCAATCTCCTGGTCTATCGAGTCATATTCAAATCTCCTCGGCTGGGGCCAAGTATTCTCGGGGTACAATAACCATTTTGGGCCCTGCTACCATTTTTTTGAAGTTAGCAAATCATTACTAGTTAATCCTCTTGTTAACAAGTCCGCAGGATTATCTTTACAGCGTCTCCATGCACTGAGATCTGTAGTTTCTTGAATTTCTAATACTCTGTTTGGAACTAATTGCTTCCACTTAGATGCCGTGCCTTTTATCCAGTGTAATACAATTGTTGAATCCCTCCATACAATAATCTTTTCTAATTTTTTAAAAAGATTCTTACAATATTTGGCTAATCTTGCTGCAAATACTGCACCCATTAATTTTAGTCGAGGCAACGTCACCTTTTTAATTGGCGCAACTCGTGATTTAGAAACTATGAAGCTAGCTTTAAAAGTGTAATGTGATGTCTTGTGCCTAAAGTATGCCACCGCTCCAAAAGCTTTTAATTAAGCGTTAGAGAACATATGGATCTGTAAAGCTACTTCTCCCTTCAGATTTGTGCCAGGAAAATAATGTCGAGGCAACGTCACCTTTTTAATTGGCGCAACTCGTGATTTAGAAATTATGAAGCTAGCTTTAAAAGTGTAATGTGATGTCTTGTGCCTAAAGTATGCCACCGCTCCAAAAGCTTTTAATGAAGCGTTAGAGAACATATGGATCTGTAAAGCTACTTCTCCCTTCAGATTTGTGCCAGGAAAATAATGTCGAGGAATCTTCAAATTTTGAATTTTTTTAATTTCATTACACTATGCTTGCCATTTTTCTTTAATTTCTCTGGAAAACACCTCATCCCATTCTACACCTAACTGCCACAACTCTTGTAAAAACATTTCACTCGACTAGAAACGGAGATATAAGTCCTCAGAGATCAAATATTTTTGCGGGTGTGTGCAGTATATTTCGTTTAGTACATTCATTAATGTCCAACGTGGATAACAAGACCTTAAGTCTAGATTTAATCCCTGCTAAAAATGCCCCATAGAAAGCAGTAAAATTTTTTATGGGAACCCATAAAATTCTATGGGTTTCTGTTGACTTTTACTGGTTTCTGTTGGTCTCTGTGTGTTTTTCTAACTAGTTTCAAAATGCCCCATAGAAACCAGTAAAACTTTCTACTGGTACCCATAGAATTCTCTTGGTCTCTACTGACTTTTACTGGTTTCTATTGATCTCTGTGGGTTTTGCTTACTGGTATCATCTGACACCCATACAACCACCATCAATGCCAGAACTTTCTACTGATTCTACACCATCAATGATTCTACACGTTGGTCCCTTTTTTGTATCGGTCTATATTGACTTTCACTGGTTTTCTTATTGGCATCAATATAATAGAAATAGATACCAAATAAATCTTCTGTTGGTTTATATGGGTTTATTCTAATTTTCTAACTGACGTCAATGGACTTCTTCTAAACAATGAAATTAATACTGGTGTCAGTAAACCAAAATTCATTGGTATTCTTGTTGTCTAATGATTATTTTAAATAATTTATTTATTTACTTTTATTTCATTTATTTAGATACTGTTGAAAATAAGGTTATTTCTGCTTTGTAACCAACAGAAGGCTTTAAAATTTAAAAAAAATACAGTGAACCCTCTTGTCTCCACCTCTTCTCTAAAACGATCAGTATTTCTAAGAATGAAAATATGATCTCTTTAAGACCATCAGAGTAACCTGGAAACGCAGGTGGCCGTTTTAGAGAGTGTTTTTACTATATATGGCTCATTTATTTGAGTTCTTAAAAACTTTTCTCGGAAACAATAACAGTAATCATATACACCATACACACTAAGTTCTCTCTAAGGCGACAAGCCACACATAAAAAGGCATCTTTGCAAGTGGTCGCCTTAGAGATGTGATGCTCAATACCAATATATACATATGTTCTCGTAAATATGTTTATCTTTTAGAGGTGGTCGTCTTAGGGAGGTTGCCTCTAACACATATAATACATATTCAAAACATATATAATCAAACATTTTTATGCATATTTTAATTTCATCATTATTAATTTCATGAAGAAAATTTCAAATTTTTTTTTATAAATTGCTTTAAAAATAGGGTTGTGAATAATTAATAGAGTTTATGTAGTATTAAATGTGCTAATTTTGGGAATATAAATTATGAATTATTTATTGGAAAAAAATTGCGTTAAGTGAAACCTCATATAGGGGTTAGATATAGGGGTTTTAGATGACCACCTCTGAGAGTGACACATTTGTCAGGAACATGATTAAATAACAGTACTTAAAATCACTGATAGTATTGTAAGGCTACAAGAAACTGGCATTATCTGGAATTTTGGAGTTAATTGTTTTAGGAAAGTTTCACTGTATAATCAGTTGATTTAGGCATAGTAATTTTTACGTGGATATGACTTTTGCATAAGTAATTGAAAACTTTTACAAGACAGTTAAAACCAAAGCTTTTCAAATAACGAGTCTTGTACGGACATTGTTTTAGTATTACTTTCAAATATAGTTGGAGTAATATTTAAGCATTATTTTCTTTCATTAGTTATACTGAGGAAATGCTCGGTACAATTTTCTGCATTAAATTTATCTGGTTGTATAGATATTAACGTAAAAACTATTTGTAAACAAATGTAACTATATGGGCTATATCTGCTTAATTGCGACGACAGTAATTTTAACTGTGTGTATAAGGCTGCGTAGAAGATTTATTTATATTGCTAAATACTGCACTATATGAATTTCATTTGGCAGTATAAATACAGGAAATGCTCAGCACAAAGGGGTATTTTTATAGTATATAATCTACGGTTAATAGCAATAGTCTTTTCAGTACTTTAAATTTTACTTTTTAATTTTACTATTTAGAAATTTTACAGTTCAAAATAATATTTCTATACAGTTTTTAAAACACTTTTTCTGCAATAGAAATGTAAATAACTTATACCTAAAACAACTTAAATTTATTCCAATAATGCATCGCTTTAATTACATTTATGTTCCTTGGAGATGATATATGAAACGCCTTTTGTAATAATAAATTATTTATACGTATATATACATATGTACAGTATGAAAGTTAATTATTAAGCATTTTTTCTTCGAGAACTACATGTTGTATAAATACCTAGTATGCTATAGATTTTATTTATATAAAGTCTGTGGAAGATTATACAACACTAAAAGTGAGATACAGAATAAGATATTATACGCTATGAGATATTTCCTCAGTTCCCGAGCTGTTTGTTGAGAATCGGTATTTGTTGAGTCTTGAAAATTTTTTAAAGTTTGTTTTATTACAATATAATTTATTACATTTTGGGTATTATTAAGTTTATTATATTCTTATACTGCGGTTTCATTTAAGTTCTGACTGATACAGGTAACGTTCAAAGTACTGTAAAAAGATGGTCGACACAGTATTTATATGTTATTATTTCTTCACTACATTATATTCTAGGATTCAAATCCCATGTAAAACATCTATGTGTATGTGTCCATAATAAGCTGCAGGGTGATGCTATCAGTGGTAAGCGAGTTTTAAGGAGATAGCAAGTATGCTAAATTTGAGCTCTTTGTTAAGTTTCTAATAATCAAGTCTCTTATTCTTTTTGCTTGCTTGTTTATTTAATATTTTTACTTGTAATAGTGTTGCTCTTCCCAAAAAATTAGGGTTTTGTCTAGTTTTGTTTAAATTTGGTTTAGTGCATTGTAGGTAACTTAAAATTTAAGCAGATGCTAGAAAGTACTATCCTTTGGCAATACATTTCTCGTTAGGTGTCAAGTTGTTAAACTAGCTAATGTGATTAAATTCCATTGTTTAATTTCCCAATTAAAGAACTGAAATACAGTGTAATACACATATATG
>KK115837.1:156880-179711 GCA_000611955.2 Stegodyphus mimosarum | reverse complement strand
AAAAAAAAATCTCATTCGAATTTTGAAAAAATCGGTTGGAGGTGCACTGGCTGTTGTCTAGATGCACTTATGTACCAAATTTCGTAGCCCTGGGTCTATTAGCTTACGTGCAGCACGAACGAAAGGCACACACAGACACACAGTCTTTCTTTTATTATATGTAGAGATTAAATTTTCTGAATTATATATAAAATTTTCCTGAACTGTTAAATTATTCATAAATTATTCTCTGTACATGATGAAAATTTATATGCATTTCGTACTCCTTATAATTTTGCAGAATTAAAATTAGTAGAATGACCAGTATTCCCTTTCACCTCCCTTTATTGGATTTATACGAGGGACATTTACCTTTGTCGCGTAAATATAATAGAAAGTTAAGCATACATTGACATGTTTTTAATTACATTAATTTTATTTTGATTGATTTTCTTTTTGATATACATAGAATGTTTTAATTTAGCCAAAATAAAATGTATCCGCTACTTTAATTTATCGTTCAATTATTTGTTACGAATTTAAATTAATTAATTCAATTGTTTTATATTTTTGATGAATCTGATTTGTGTAACTAAAAAACAAAAGAAAAAATGTGAAAACTATTAACTTGCACGTTGGGTTTTTGTCAGTGAGGGCTTTTATCATGGTGGGCTTATATCAGTGTGGGCTTTTATCAATGTGGGCTTTTATCTGCATGGGCTTTTGTCAATGTGCGCTTTCGTCGGTGTGGGCATTTGTCGCGTGGGCAATTATCACAGTGGGCTTTTTTTGTGGGCTTTTGTCGCGTGCGCTTTCGTCCAGTGGGCTTTTGTCTGGTCACCATATTACATATGCATTAGAACTGTTAAGTAGCGTCTAGTCCTAGCATGGCATGCTTCACGCATGCGCAATAGGCATATTTTCAGCGCGGTAATCTTCGTCGCTTGGCTAAAGAACATCTATATTTTGGCTTGGCGATAAATTCGAACTTCAGCGATGCGTTAGTGAAATGCTGGAGAAGTGCTACATATGCTCACTTTGTGCCGAATTATGCGAGCAATAATTTACTGGGGACTTAAAAAAGTGTATGGGGTGAGCTTTGTGCCCAAATATGCGATAATTTATTTACTAGAGACTTAAAAAAAGAGTATTCGGAAATAGACGTTATTCTTTTATCACTCGTGTTGATGTTTATGAATTTAAATCAGAGTTTTTTAAACTGTGGGTCGCGATCCCCATTGGGGTCGCGGGACCTGCAGCAGGGGGTCACCAAAAATTTTAGCAGTTTTGATCTTTCTTTAACTTATTATAATAATTTTAGAATTACCATTGTAATTACACAATGTGTCTGAAAATAGATTAAAATAAGACAATACAGATAAAGAAAAAACGAAAACGTTTCGACACATTCTTTTTATAATATAAACGCTCATTTTACTTGCTTTGCACTTGACTCTGTCATTTGATCTGTTACTTATTTAAAATTTTCACATTGTTCTATGTCTTAAAATTAAATTAATGACTTAAAACTGCAATAGTGTATTACAGTACAAGTTAAAAAATTGACAATTTCACTTGCGTGTGTATCGGATCTGCGCAATGCTTATGGGGGGGGGGTCCCACAAAATTTTCGTAAATATTATGGGGTCTTGGAGTCGCGAAAAAAATCTCTGTGATAAAAAGGAGTCGCGACTGAAAAAAGTTTAAGAAGCCCTGGCTTAAATTAATGCTTTAGGTTTTTGTAACGTGCAATAATCAATTAACCGTATTTTACATTTATTTCCAAATGTATTTCTGTTTGATATTTCAACTTATATGTGTTATCATAGAATTTCTTTTCAAATTCATGTTTTTCACAAAGGCATATCTCATCCTAGGCAAATAATTCTTGAGAGCTTAACACAATCAATTAATTTAACCTCATTTTACAAATTTGTATTTTATTTCATATTTACAGTTATCATAAAAGTTCATCTTTTAACAGGCATTCAGCAAAATAATATACTTTGGTCCTTTGTTTTCATATTCTTGATTACATAATCTTACCTTAGTGGTAATCCAAAAGATGTCTGCGAACATTCCAAACGTGCAAAATTACCTTCCATACTGATCACGCTAAATATAAGAAATCATCTTCAACGCTTCAAGCTTCCTATTCAGGCATCACTTCTGCAGTGATCAAATTTAGTGGAATAACAACATACCTTTAGTTGCCAATCTCATGATATATTGCCAATTTTGTATAACGGACGCCAGCCAATAACGCCAACGAAACTGGTCACTGCGAATGCGTAAAGCATAAACTATGTTTGGGCTAGAACCTACTAAACAAATAAACCATTTTCCCTAACAACGCATTTCCATTGTTGAACAGTGTTGTTGTTTCTGTTTGTTGACCGGTATTAGAAATTTTATAGCAAACAATGCAACGTATCAAGATATATGATTTAGCTGTTTTCTGTGCATCTTGAATTAATAAACATTAGTGTTGATTCCAGCAAGATGGTGCCGCACATCCAAAGAAACCAGAAAGGTTACGATGGTTCTTGCCCAGGTTTTCATATAATCGTATCATTTCAAAATGATTACGGCTCCTTTATCCTCCTAGTTGTAGCTCGCAGTAATTTTGCTAAGAAATACTTTAAAGAAAAGATCTGTATAAATAATCCACATGCTCTAGAGCAGGGGTCCCAACCTTTTTTGTCCCTAAGTGCACATTCTAGAATATCTGTTGAATGGCGCTCACCGTTTACTTTTTCAAGGTGAATTTATAATTCGATAGAGTTGATAATACGTGCACATAAAAAAAGAGATCGCTTGCATTTCGCTTTGTGCTGGACACAATTTCTATTTCAGTGAAAATGTGAAAACTTTCATAACGAATTTTATTGACAACTAAAACATTTTTATTGTGATCGCACAGTGACGGGCACACGTTACAGACCGGCTAGCGCCATGGTGCCCGCGGGCATAGTGTTGGGAACCCCTGCTCTAGAGGGCCTAGAGAACATTACAATGGTAGTTACCTCACTTCCACGAGTTAGCTTAACAGCATTAGTGTATATGTCCTATATGAATTGGCTTTGTGTATTTAAAAAAGAGGATTTGACAGGATTTGATGCTGTATTTTGTTATGGATAAGGCAATAAATATTACTAGTAAATTTTGTATGTTTTGTAATTTGTGAATTGAATCAGCAAACTTGTTTATTGTGATGAGTGTGACTTTTCAGTCGCATTGTAAAATTCAATGACGGTTTTGGCAACGTACATTTTGCCTTACGTACTACTGTCAACGTACTTACCATTGTAAAAATTCCAAGATCTTTCAGCTATATTATTTTTTACTCACACTGCTCATACGAAGCCTTTCCTCTAATATAGTTTTTATGCTAAAACTACTAATACAATAAACTTTATGTTTCCAGAAGTCACAAGTTCTGTCGTTTATCAATAGTAAAAATCCTAGAAATTATACGTTCATTCTTATATGAGCTGAAATCTAAACGGGTAGTTCAAGGTTCTAAGTTTAGAAGTACAAACTTTGGAAAGAAATTATTTTCCAGTGTATTTTTTCTACAAAACAGCTCACAGAAGACTGTAGTAAAGCTACTTAAATACAAAGAAAATAATTTAACAGTTAGACAAAATTAAAAAGTAACAGAAAAATAAAAATTTCAGACAATTACTTGAAATTTGGAAAAATTATTGTGGAAATTCACACTGCAATAGAATTACTATCTTAAATATGACATAAGCTTGGAATGATGTAAATATTTTGAATAAAATTATAAAAAACTTTGGCACAACTTTGATACAAATTACGAAAAATAGCGTAAAGCACATTCAAGTAAAACAACAAGGAAGAGAAACTAACTTCAGTGATTTTTCTTTCATCATATAGTTTTTCAACCTCATAAATGGTAATTTATTGAGACGGAGAAGAATATAAAAATTCAAACTCCATAAAATCCAATCATGTATAAACACGAAGGCACTAAAATTCGGTTAAAAATAATCTTTCTTCTCCTAATATTTTTTTCCCTCAAAACTTAAAGAAAAATATTTCCCACACTCTTTTTACAATGCCAAACTGCAGTTAAGTGCCTTAAACTGCATGCCTATTTTATCTATATATATTTTTCAATAAAGCTGCTTCAGCAAAAACGAAGAAAACAAAACAAAAATAGGGAAAAAAGATTTCAGCTCGCACGTAATTTCCGGTTCTGATTTTCAAACCGAATAACCACATCCTCGTAAAGATTCTCGCACAGGAAATTAGTTGGAGCGCGTAAAAAAAAAGAAAAAGAAAAAAAAAAGAGTGCCAACGTCAAAATAAAAAGAAGAAAAATAGCTTCATACGTCGAGGAATACGATTTTTAATAAAATAACCCCAAATTGGAAAAACTCTCATTAAGCTATAAATGGCGTCATTCCTGGGGGCCCGTACATGAAATAAAATATTTAACCTCTTACAATAGAATTTCATTGTTGCGAAATGGTGGCTGTATATTGTTTTCTTGCAGAATCTTCAATAACCTTTCGTAGAGGCATCATTATAATCCAATAAATATTCCGAGGAAGGAGGACGATGCAAATGTAAGTTAATTTTGTGCGGAAGTTTTATCTTTTCACTTTTACTGATTTAGCCAAGAGCGCTAAAATATTCTTTGCATATTGAGGCACATAATAAAAAAAATGTTTCGTCGTTATTTAAAGGAGGCATCGGAAATAGATAAGCCTTTAGAAATTAAATAACTTTTTTTTGGTTGAAAATTGTTTCTAATTTATTTTTTTTTCTTAATTGTTCCGGTTTACTTTATTCTGATCGGATTTCTTGAAGAAATGCAAAAAAATAGTAATTTTCTTAACATTGTATCTCTTTTAGAAAAAATTCACTGCAGTTGAAATCAGCTGCTGAAGCAAGTTTGGCTTCCTGTTGAAAGTACCAAGATAACGAATATATCTTTCTACAAAAAAATTTTTATTTTACTATCCTGTAACGGAATCCATATGTAAGCACTGTTTTCCACGATATTATCTTCTATATTATGCTCTTTTTGCATCGCACACATATATGTGTGTGTGTGATGAAATATATACTATATATATTATTCACAATAAATTATAAAAAGAAAGCTTTCCATATACCATCTCCAAGGAACATGAATTCAATTTAAAATCTTCATCGAAAAGGTATTTGTGAGAATTTAAAAACATTTTCCAGTTTTTCTTTGCTTTAAAAACAGTTAAGGAAAAACTTAAATCCCATAAAAGCCAAAATCAAAAGTAAAACTTATTTAACTATTTAAAAGCAGTTATTGTTATTGATAGTAACATCAATTGATTTATCAAGGGGATAAACCAATCTACCGTCAATTAAACAACAACTAAAATAAAGAGAGTGTTTTATCTTACTTCTAAGTAGGCATCAAATTACTTGCTGGATTCAAATCATAATTCACAATTGATACTCAATCAAAATAAAGATATTAGTCCAATTAAACCAGAAGAATCCTGTTAAAAAGCAAATAATCTTTAAAATTAAAGTTTCTCATTAAGAACACAATTAACCTGAACGACATGCTTACTTTAGAAGACATATCCCCTACATTCCCTTTTCATTTCAAATACAAATACTTGCATTCCGACCATTTGGTTTTAAAATTTGGCAGGCGAGTTGGTTAATTTTTGCTTACTAGTTTAATTTTTAAATTTCTTATTTACTACAAGTTTTTAACTTTTAATTTTATAGATTATTTAATTTTTTGTCATCTTATGATTTTAAAATTTATTCTTGAACTTCTACTTTTGTTTTTACTTTTGTATTTGAAATGAAAAGAGAATGTAGGGGATGTGTTTTCTAAAGTAAGCATCTCGTTCAGATTAATTGTGTTCTTAATGAGAAACTTTAATTTTAAAGATTATTTGCTTTTGGTTTAATTGGACTAATATTTTCCCGGAATTGCACAATCTAGACATTGCGCACTGCCCACTGCCTTAACTTTGTCCATGTACACATCGATTTATTTTCACTTAAAAAAAAAGATCAGGAAGCTAAAACAAAGTTAAAACTACCATGGTAACCAGAAATGGGGTTTCATCGCCAAAACTGAACAAAATTTGTCGCTAATCGAAGGGGCACCCAATTCTACACTAAAGCCCTTCAGCATTTTAAAAGTTTACATAAAAAGATTACTTTTGCTACTCTAAAGAATTTTCGCGAACGTTTACGTTTTCTGGATTGATTCACAGCTGATGGGTTTCACAGTTTGGAGAAGAGAAGCCTTTGAAAATGGGAGATTTTTCCAGGATCATTTGAGCACAAAAATTGGTTTTGGAAATACGACCTTTAGCTAAGAAACCTTTCGAGGTAGCATCTCTTAAAGTTGAGATGAATTGCGTTTTTGCTCTTTTGAATTCTATATCTGTGAAAAGCTTTATATATCGAAAGGTTTATAAGCCTTTAGTATGTTTAAAAACATTTTTAAGCGTGTTCTTGGCAATATAGTTTATAAATATAGTCAAGGAATGTGTGCGATAGTTGTTTGGAGATTCTCTTACCTCCGCAACTATAGGAAGATGGCAATCTCAGGTACAAAATATTTGAAAGTCTATATTTTGAGAAACACTTGCCTTGCTTATTTCTGAATACGATTTTATCATTTATATTATGTTTATATAAAGTGTATGTGAGTTATTTCATTCTAGAAATCAATATTTACTATAGTTTTAGCATTTCGTAGACATTTCTGTTCTCTATTTTATATTCGCATGACAATCTTAAGCATAACGGTCTATGAACATTTCAATGTATAACAGTATATTATCTGCCCAATAGTGATAATGGTTAGCGATTCTGATTGCCGTACCGAAGGGCCCTGGCTCGAAACATTACATCGCTGTTGGTGTAAACAGTGGCCTTTAATTATGTTCGTAGACGGCATGTCAAGTGACAAGGATTATCTTGGTTTTAAAAGCACTTCCGGCATCTTTGATTTAATTAGAGGTTTGGAGAAAATATATTGCTAGTAAAGATGGGGTGCAGATTTAGATGGATGTAGACAATGCTGTTCCCTTCACATTCTTACGAGATGATGGAATAAGGGGTCATGTACTGGAAAAGGAGAAAGAAGGTGAGAAGAAGGAGATGATGAAAATAAAGAAAATATGTAGAGTAAAAATTTTATGTGGATAGAAGGTAACAAAGTATTGCAAATGTTCGTAAGATCTGCTGAAAATTTTTATATATGTCAGTACATGAAGTTTCATTGTATGCACAGCAAAAAGTTTCAAAATTACGGCGACGATTTTGTAAGAAACAGACATTCGAAGTTGAATGTTCTCAGACTAAGAAATTCATAACTTTCATAGGATAATAAATATGGTACTGATACATCAAAAACATTGCTTCAATTTCTGCAGATGGCGTCACAAAAACATTTTTTGCAGATGGCGTCCCAGAACATGTGAAAGTAAGTTCTAGAAATATATATTCGAATTTCAGGAAAGATATCTTATCCGTAATTGACGCGGTCCCGATACTGCCAGTTAAAAGGGATTATGCTTTATATAAGCGCGAAGTTCATGAGCTGAGAGAAAAGTCTTTGGGAATTGCTGACCTGCTACTCTGTTACATCTCCCTGCAAATGAATTACCTTATCGGCTTTGGCATCAGTGACCATTACTTCATGAAATAATGAATGCCCAGCCAAAGCTTACTTAGGTGCAAGTAACAACTTAGTAATTCAATTTGATTATAATTTTGCTCTATATTCTCCCACAAGTAGCATCTTTCTGGTAGGAAGCTTATGTAACTGCCTGGCTTACGAGTGAATTCAAAAGTTTATTTTAAACACTCACCGAAAATTGTGGTTACTACATTTAGAAAGGTGCAACAGGAAATATATGGCTTTGCGAGTTTAGAAACTGGCAGTTAAAATAGTGCAAAACCGTAAACTTATATAATTTTATGTTTGCTACTGTGAGTATACTGAAAACAAAGATAAAACTGGATTGGCGATTGGATACCCTGAAAGAATCCAGTAGAAACATTAAATAAGATAATTAACACCTCCATTCATAGTATGAAATAAAAACATAAATAATTTTTTTCTTTTGCTCTGATAAGTCATTTTTCCTGCTTGATGCCTCAGATTCATTGCCATCGTTAGTTTTAGCAACTTGGCAAATCAAATTATAATAAAAACTATTTATGGCGTGGAAACACCAGCTTGGGAAAATTTTCAATTAATATTGGCGAAATAATTTTTATTGCAGACCCATTTCAAATTCTATCTAAATTTTTAAATATTTTTCTAAGCATCAATCATGGTTGCATCCAGCCATTCATTTTGCATAAAACCTTGGAATTTCAACTTTTGGAAGGTTTATTAACTGAGACATCAAATTATTATGTAATTCCAGTTCCAGGAAGTAATTGAAGTTTGTAATTGAAGTATTCAAGAATCATATTCTTTTGTCATTTTTGATCTTCTTCGCTCCTCCATTTAGATTACTCTGCATAAACTATCGGTTTAAAGTGTTGTATTTTCTCCGCAAAAAGTACTTAGATAGGATATTTTACCCCAAAACATCCCTTAAATGAAAGATAGCGGAAAATATAAGTTGAAATAATATATGTAACTTCGTTTTAATTGTTAAATTTAAAAGCCTTTTTTAACTTCCGGTCAATATTTCGATAATTGTGCACTTAAAAACAAATTTCTGTGTTTAACTCTGAAATAGAAATCTTCAGATAACAAACGGCAATACAATAATACTTCTACTACATCAATCTGTCGGTTTCTTGGCACAAAGTGATAAATGGCATATATCCAAAAAATTCATCATTTGATGCTAATCGGATTAATCTTCAAAAGTACTCTTTGCGATTAGAATTACGACGTAATCCATTAGTCGAGTTTTATTTTCTCATCTCATTTCATAATATTTTTTTTTCTTACTGAGTACTGTTATTCTTCACTTTATAGACTGTTTGAAAATATTATCCAAATTTGTACGAAACGGTTCATCGGCTATGCCCTTGAAAATTCGATTATTGTCATCTCGAGCCAAACGGAAACATTCGCCCAGGGTGTTTATATATAAAGAAATGTTAAAGATAATACTGGTAAATTACACATAATTAATGGGAAGAAAAATAAATTATGTTTTTTCATCTTTGAAAAACATTTATTGCAAATCACACAGATCCTGTAGATTAGTAAGCTGCTACCATAAAGAGAAATGCGCGTGTAAACATTAAAATAAACTGAGTCCTTAAACGCAGCGTTATTTCGATATACCTCAGTGCCCATTTCACTTGTTTTTCGTTAAAGCAGGCAGGTATTGACAAATTACAGAACGATTTAGAAGTTTTCTGAAATTTGAACTCTTAAATTGGACACGTAATTTTAAGCGCTAATCAAGTCCTATAAATTGTTTACTGTTTCAGAGGCAACTACTATTCTGTAACCATATACATAATAATTGGGATTAACAAGATGTTTCTTTCAACTTCTAGATAGCAGTTTAAGATATGTGCTTCTATCGTAAGCCTAAGATGATACAGTAGGTTTGCGTTAATTTTTTTTTTTATTTGAAGATATTGATTAAACTGATCTCATATTATCCTTGTAGACAGTTTTCTAAATACCGAACCACAGGTAATCCGATTTTAAAATAATTCCTAAATGAACGCAGTGAAAAAGGGGGAAAATCTGTTTTAATATAAGCTACACAAAAGTTTCCGTTTATTATTAGACAAAAGGGGCAATTTGCCCAGAAGGGCTATAAATTTCGTTTTCGCATTTCACTATAAACGGCGAGTCACGTTTTAAACTATTGCCACCAAATATTACAGCCTTGTATTATAGTTAAAGAAATTAAATAATGAAGAATCTGCGCAAATGTATGTATGTTTCTCGTATAGTCATAAAACAACGGTACCTAGAGCCATAAAATTTTGAATAACGCAAGTCTCCACCCGAATATTCGCATCTGGAAGCCCGATATGGAATTTGCTTTATTATATATTTCATATTTTGTAAGACTTTAACGAATTTTTGGTTAACAAACGCAAGAATTTCAAAGCGTTGAATGACAACTGTGTACGAAAAAAAAACATTTTTATCTCCAGCGCGTGACACTGTGTATCAGAAGTTCTAAAGATATGCTCTTTTAAATATTTTTCGATATTGCTGTTGGATTAAATTTTATGGTTTAAGGGAAAAAACACGGCATTTAATAAATAAAGGTGTAACTCACAAAATGTTAAAAAAATGATATATAATACGTAATATGAAATCTGAAAAACTTTCAGATTTTTTTTAGCCCAAAGGACGTTAGCCCAGAAGGACTATTAATTTCGTTTTGGCATTTTGCGTTGAATCACTTTAAACGGCGTATCACTTTTCAAATTGTTGCAACCAAATGTTAAATCTCTGCATTATATTTAAAGAAATTAAATAATGAAGAATCTGCATAACTGTATGTATGTTTCTCGCATTGTGATAAAACAAACCTAGGGCCATCCAATTTTGAATAACGTAATACTCCACCGAATATGAGCATCTAGAGACCTTAATGTGCAATCTGTTTTATTATCTGTTTCATATTTTGTAAACCTGTAACGAATTATTGACTAACAAACTCAACAATTCCAAAGCGAGTAATGGCAACTCTCTACGAGAAAAAAAATATCTCCAGCGCGCGAGACTGTGTATCAGAAATTCTAAAGATATGGTCTTCTTAAATTATTTTGGGACATTGTTGTTGCATTGAATTTGATGGTTTAGGTACGAAGAACATGATATGTAATAAATAAAGGTAACACACAAAACGTTAAAAAAAAGCCCGTTTGGGCGTAATATAAAATCTGAAAATTTTCAGATTTTTTTAAAATTTTTGTTTTTATTCATGAACCTTGCAAGAAAACTGCATTTTTCAATACTTAATGTATTTTATTTTACTCGCACTGGACATCATAGTCTGGTTTTAAATTTTTTCCACTTATGCTTTCTAAAGGGATGGTAGTTTTTTATTTCTGATTAAGAGATACTTCTAGAATATGATGTAGCCAAATGAATTATAATTTCTCTTTAAAGTTCTTTTAATTATTGGAGAATATGTCTTGTGAAATCACGCACTATCAAAATAAAAATATATGCTTTCTCTATTTTATTTAAATAGCTTGCTTTATTCTTGCCAAATGTTCCTGATACAATTCTTTTTCTTAGAAGCTATTCATAATAGGATCAGATCTATTCCTTCCCTCTCGCATCAAATACACGACATTATCATACTTGAATAAAGGCTTCCGTTTAGTTTTGTAGATGGCGTCTTGTGTTTTTGAATCCGTTTCTATGTTTTATATTCTCTTAAAAGATCTTTTTTCAACCCTTCACTGATGATTGATTATTTGATTGAGAAATGGCTCTTTTCCTAACTCAGAGAACTAAGAAATGCCAATTTGCATTCATTTATTCAGATTTATATCCGAAAATGCCCGCTGAATCCGCTGACTTACTGTAGAAATGTTTCCTGTATCTTTCAAATAGAGGAAAATAATTGAATGAATTAACTAAACAGATCTCCTGTTATTAAAAAAAAACTGTGTTCTGCAAGTGGACTTTGTAAAAAAAAGATCTATACACTGAATGCCACCGAGATAAAATGTATATACGGATAAATTTAAAATGCCCTTTCAAATATATTTTTCTACCAAACAGTATTTTTGTTTGCTGCTAGAAAATCTTTCTCGCAAAGCCCATGGGAAATAGACCTCATGGATAACCATGGACCTCATGGACCCTAAGAAGGATTGATTGTGTTGAAAACGATCTTAATATTTTAAAAGTTAAAAACTGGAAGACAGTTGCCAAAAGTAAAGATGCCTGGAGAAGACTTCTGCAGAAGGCCAGGGCCTACCCAGGGTTGTCGAGCCATTGAAGAAGAAGAAAAAGTATCTTTGTTCATGAAGATATAAAACATTTTTATGAGAGCAGTAGTATGTCCATGTAGCAAATTTATTAAAGTCAGTTTTCAATTTACTTTATCAGAAATTTTTAAAGCAGGATACAGCTGTGAATAAAATTATCCAGAAACTGAATGAAATTATATATGCATCAAAAAGTTAGCAGTTAATAATTCTGCCGCGAATCACAGAAAGCAAGCTCAGTAATTGCATGCGGTTAGCAGCTGTCCTATACGTATTTGAATTAGCTGATTTCGAAGTAGAAAAAATTCCATTTATAGTTTTCAAACAAAGCTTTATATTTACCACGCAGCGTTATATATGCATATAATCTCCCCCTGATAATAATGTAATGAATTTCAGCTTAAAATCTCTCAAATATATTTCATCATTACATTTTTCCTTTCAACAAGAGAAAGTAAAACTGAGACATGTAATTATGTCTCTTCAAAGCCATTTAGAAATTATGATCCTAATAATAGTAATGAAAATTACTGGGAGATTTTATGGGAATAAATTATTCAACAAGTACTAGAAATAATTTTTCATTAAGTAAAGAATAGCTTAAAGAAGAAAGAAAAAAAGGATAAATTCTCTTGAGCACAAAATCAATAGTTGAAAGCGTACCTAGATTAATTTAATCCAGAATTATAACTCTCTTCAAATAGTCGCTAGTTTTTAAAATAGTATATTATTTAATTCCCTCAAACTTCGATCACACCAGATTACAAGCAAGGGAGTAACGTAAATTATGTTAAAGCATTTTAGTATCTATTAATCAATTCTACTTATTTTTTCTTTTTAAGACATTTTTATATTAAACCACACCTAATAGTTATGCTTAAGAAAGAAATATATATAGTTATGGCATTAGAAATTATCATAAAATGTTTGACAAGTAAAGGCGTTATTTCATATTTTGCTATTCTTTTTTAAGACAAAGAAACAAACTCCTAAAAGAAGATATGTGACCTACCAATAATTAACTACTTAGTAAAATTAGTAGAAGGAAAATAAATTTTGGAGTTTAATGGTAAAAGGAATAAAATCATTCCGCTAAATTAGCATGTTACAATTTTTAACTGCTAAATAAGCAATAATCATCAGTTCCTCTAAGTTGCATCTATAATTTTGGGAAACAAACTACTTCTTAACTTGACGTGCATTTTAACGTGATTTACTCATAAACTCAATTTTTAGACTTGTAGAGTTACTAGATTATATCGATGTCAGGAAAATAAAGAAATTCGCGCTGCTCTTGCTTGGATTTGAACTCCGGACCTCCCGAATAAGTCATGACCGTGCTTCCAGTCCACCACGAAGGCATGCGGAAAGGAGGTAGAAAACACCTTACAAACCTGTGCAAGTACTTCAGCATCACAACCAGTATGAAAAGTAAACATCCAAAAGAGTACTCAAACTTCTACTCCATATATATTTATAGTACCACTAGCTGTACCCGTTCACACGTTGCTGTGTTTGAACAAAAAGGCAGTTTTGATACCTCAAACATAATTTATTAATGATCAAATGTATACAATACATCAAAATGAAAATTAACAATGAAATTATTCCTACATATACACTGGTGTGCAAAAATTAAGGACGAAGTCGAAAAATTAGCATATCAGCTGAACGAAGAGGCAGAGCGGACAGAAAGACCAATCAGGAGATTAAGTAAGGTGATGTACGGTAGCACATGCGCAGATATGCAGGTAGACGTAATGCGGGAGTGTCTGAGTAGTATAAAGTATGTTGTCGATGTAAGATCAGTATTTCTGGCAAAGAGATTGCACGCCGAAAGCAGTTAAAATCACACCGAGTTGCTGCCTCAGCGAGAAATGGCGAATAATCAATCTGTTAGACGACATCTGGATGCTTTTACCCGAGGTCGAATCATTGGGAAGTTGGAGGAAGGCCGCAGTGTGACAAGTGTGGCTGCAGATTTCGGAATTGCTCGCAGCATCGTTTCACGACTTTGGAGACAATTTCAAACTACAGGAACAGCTATCCGGGGGTTTAGTAGTGGTCGTCCACGAGGAACCACACCCGCAGATGACCGGTATATTGCCTTACAGGCCAGAAGAAACAGGCGGCAGACAGCGGGAGAAATCGCTAGACACACGACACAGGCGACTGGACGACCGATATCGCGTTTTACCGTGGCCAGAAGACTGCACGGTGGTGGTCTGTTTGCACGACGCCCTGTACGGTGTGTACCTCTAACGCCTGCCCATCGGAGAAGGCGTTCTCTGTGGTGCCGGGAACACCGGAATTGGAGAGACAATGAATGGGGACGAGTACTCTTTACAGATGAGAGCAGATTTAGTCTGAGTTGCGATTCTAGACACATACACATCTGGACAGAGCGGGGAACACGCAATAACCCCTTCAACATCATCAAAAGGGACTGTTTTGGAGGTCGCGGAGTTCTCGTTCGAGCAGACATAATGCTTGGTAGCCGGACCGACCTTCATATCTCCCAAGGAGGTTCGTCACCTGGGACTGCTATTGTAACGAGGTTCTTCTTCCTTACATGCGTCTTTTCACAAGGGCTATGGGTCCTCAGTTCCTCTTCATGGACGACAACGCTCCACCTCATCGCACAGTTACTGTCGAAGAGCTGTTGGAGAGTGAAGATATTGAACACATGGATTGGTCGGCAAGGTCTCTGGATCTAAATCCCGTCAAGCATGTACGGAACTTACTAGGGAGACCCGTGGCAGCACGTAACTTATCGCCAGTAACGATTCCGAAACTGCGATTGGTGCTACAAGAGGAACGAGCAGCAGTGTCTCAACAGCTCATTAACAACCACATATCCAGCATGCACAAATGATGTCAAACCTGCCTAGCAGTCAGGGGAGATCATATCCCCTATTAAAGACCGGATGTTTCTTGCTGGACACCCATCACAGGGATGTTTCGGCCTTCAGTCGCATTGCGCTCCATGCTACTTTTTCAATAAAGCTTCTTTTTATCCCTCTGATTTCTCTTTTAGTAAGTGTTGCTTACATTACTCATGTCCTTACGTATTGGGGATCTTACGGTATTAAATGTGTTCATTTGGAAAGCTTTTGTACAAAGTTTTCCAAATGAACACATCAAATATTTTATATTGAAAAAACCGTCTCGTCCTTAATTTTTGCACACCAGTGTATGTCATTTGAATATAACATATGTACAAAACATAGATATACATAGTTGATGGTGGAAAAAATATGCTTCTTCAATTGTGATATTAAACAATATTGCAAACGAATTTCAATTGAACAACAATTTTGTAATTATTAAATATCATCATGAAATGAATGATATTTGATGATTGATGGTGAGCTTTATCTTAGTAGTGCTTGTAAATATACAACATTTTTTGTTTTCCTACCTGGTGCAAGAACAAATAAATTTGATGGTTTTTCAACTCTTGGACACCCAATGTACAGCTGTCCATGTGAGAAGCATGGATTTATCAAATTTAATCCACATACTTGCAAATGTTTGTCCCTGTGCTTTGTTATTGGTCATTGCAAAGGCTAGTAGTACAGAAAACCGTAGACGTTTGAATTCAAATGGAGTATCCGTTGGTATCATGGGAATGCGTGGTAGTAGTACATGTTCCGTTGGTATCATGGGAATGCGTTTTCCATTTAAAATGGTTGGCTCACTTATGTTATTCGTTAATTTTTTACTTATAGCCTAGTCCCATTACATAGTCGCGGTGAATTTATATTTCGTAGAAGGATGATTGGGGAACCAATTTTTAAAGACAAAATATGCGGTGGCATTCCAGGTAGATCCATTGAATTTAAAAATTCTATTGGATAATTAACTGATTCATCGTGATTGACAACAGTATCTATAGATTTATATGTTGTTTCTTCATCAGGTATTTCATTTAAATTTTGCAGTTTATTAAATTCACATCAATGTCTTTGGCTGCCAATACAGCACGCTCACTAACCCATTGATTATTTTTATAATTCTGTGATAAATTTGGAAAACCTTTGGCAATCAATTCATCCGTGGATTTTACAATGTGACAAAAGTTTTCTCGTAATGTAATATAGTGTGTGGATTCGTCCATTTCCATTTTACCATTCCCAATATCTAACAATTGCTTTGCAAATCGTTCAGAAGATTCATCTTGTTGTAATTGAACACGCATATTGGTCTTTAAAGATATTTTCTCCACATATCGCCGTAACACTGATGATTTGAGACATGCATTCAATTCATCTGCAGGTGTTGAACGTAGTATAACTGGTAAAGTTTGTCGAAAATCACCAGCAAGCAAAATGAGTGCACCAACGAAGAGCTGCTCATTTCCTCTCAAATCTTTTAATGTGCGGTTGAGTGCTTCCAATGATTTCTTGTGTGCCATGGTTCATTCATCCCGTATTATAAGCTGACATAATCTTAGTACTTTTCCCATCCCAGAATATTTGCTAATATTATGTGTTGGAGTTTCAATTACCTGCATATTTAATGGCAATTTCAATGCTGAATGTGCTGTTCGACCACCGTCCAAAAGAGTTGCTGCAATACCAGATGATGCAATAGCAAGTGCGATATTATTTTGTGATGTTATAGTTGCCAGAATAATTGAAATAAGAAAAGTTTTGCCAGTGCCTCCAGGTGCATCTAAGAAATATAAACCACAACTCTTGCTAGATATTGCATTTATAATTATGTCATATGCTGTTCGTTGTTCTAATACCAATTTAGGCAGATTAATTCGAACAAATGTTTGTAAATCATTAGCATCGAAGTGCGTTTCTCGTTGTATATCACGATCGAAAATGTCATTACCAGATCTATTTGTAGCAGTCATTTCCAATTCTGTCAGTGATTTGTTGGCTATTGTCAAACATATATCCTCAATTAAAATCAATGCTTCATTGTATACATTTGATGTAAATTGAATGTTGGGATTAGCATTTATTCTACGCATGCGATGTAAAATGTCTTCACTAATATAGTCTTTATATTTTTCCCAAAGATCCTTTGGATTAGCCGGAAAACATGTAGTTAGTATGATGGAAAATAGTGTGCATATCTGCTGTGGTTGAGCTGTATTAGAAGCATCAGCGAGTGAAATATCCCAATGAGCATCGTTTTCTAAGAGACTTAATTTCTGACAAGCCTCACGAAATGTAGCACACACATGCCCATTGACTGTTTTTAATTCTTGGAAAGATGTTGGTCCACGAACATTGATTAATAATAATCTTAGGAAAAAGCATTCTGCGTTATTTGGATGTACAGTGTACAGACGACCCAATGCATCTGGGGAATATAAAGTTAGGTGTCCTGGTACTGTTCTACCTTCTTTACGACGCTGAAATTTTCTTGTTGATGTATTCCACGTAAAATAAGTTGGTACTTTAGAGTAGTGTCCTTGCAAAGGTATCATTTCTACATAATGTGAAAAATTCAGTTAATGTTGTTGGCGATGGGGACATTGCGCTTGCACGTACATTTTCTGATGTAAAATACACACGCTGTCCATTTTCAAGATGTACTGCTAAATGAACAACCGTGGGATATCGTTCATGAATGGAAAGTGATAAAATACACCATACAGCCTCATTGCTACTTATGTAGCGTCCCAGCTGATATTGGGTGACTTCATCGTTAGATGCAGTTGTATTTTCCACTCCAAACACTGCCATATAGCTTCCTTTGTTCACATATTTGCAAATATATTTTATAGCTTTCACTGAATTGCAGTACTCAACATTTATGTGTGCGTTATACGTTTTTAGTAGTAATGGAGAATATGGCACTACCCAACGATTATCAGCATCAATAGTATTCTTGAGTACTTTTAGTTTAACGGATTTTCCACCCTCTTCGGTAGATCGTCGTCGATAGAGTGGATATCCATCATTGCCTGTAATAGTTTCAGCAAGCAAGTCTCTTGGATACCGCTTTGTGCACTTTCCATCTGACATGCATGGTGAATTATTATTTAGTGAGCCACATGGACCATGAATCATATTTTTGAGACAATATCGTGCAAGTCTTTATCAATTTCAATGTCTGGTATTTCATCAGAGATGATTTCATCAATTCTGTTTGGTGTTATCTTTTCCATCATCCATATTAAAATATGCGTATGTGGTAAACCTCTTTTTTGCCATTCAATGGAATACATCCAATAGCGCGTCTCTCCAAATACATGGTGTTTGACAATAAAATCTATTAAAAATTTTAATTTTTGCTTAAATACAAGTGCAGAAATATAATGACGATCTGATGGTGATTGTCCAGTTAATAAAAGTTCCTTTATTTCATCCCATGCTGGGTTGCATGTAAATAGGATGAAAAAAGTCTCGACGACCATATGCATGAACATACGTCATTGCGTCTTGTGCATATTCATGCATGTGTCTTGGGCTGCCTGTAAATGTGTATGGTAAAATGACCATTTTTTCCAACTCACTGAGATTGCCATCATTTACAACTGCATCACGTAAATGGATGTATTATTCAGAATGCACTTTGACTTGATTTAGTCGTATGTAGAGGAGTCTTTCACTTTCTATTTTTGCATACATGTCAACAATGTATTGATGAAATAATTACTTACATTTCAATATATGATTATCAGCATTCTCACGAATCATCGTTCGATATGCACAGTAATTCATAGCGCTGACCTTTTTGTTAATGTTCACATTAGTTGTAGGATTTCTCATATTAATATTAAAATGATATATATCCTCTCCTTGCAAAAATAGAATGGGATGTTGTAATGCATCATATGAACGATGCGTTTCTGATACTTGTTGAACGTCACCATTTCTACGATGAAAAATTATATCGCGAGAATTAAATTCTTCACTAACTATGACAATTGCCACTTCATCGATTGTTGGTCCGTTGAATTGTCTTCGATGTTGACCAATAGGCGTTTTATCTGCCTTTATTATTACTTTGTAACCGTCAGATGGCATTTGTTCAACGGCGGTTTTAAATAATTAAATTAATTCATTATGTTGTTTAAACAAATTTTGTAATTCAGCGACAATCTCTCGTTTAGCATTCATATTCAGTTGACACCGTCTGTTGATTTGTTCGTCAGTATTTCCCATGAAATATATCTGAAGATATTTGTGATCAGCATTTCGCAAAGGTAGTAGTAACCCAGCATGGTGATAAATTTGCCCTTGTACTTTAAATGTTAGCATATAATTTGCGCTAACGATTTTCGTTTCTCCGAACGATGTCATTTGAAAGCATGAATTGTACTTGCGTATATTTCTCAAAAAATTTTTTGATTGAGTTTTTTCACCTGATACTAAAGTTAATAATGGTTTAGATGGTGAACGCAAATCTGGTAACTTTACTTTTCCACCTGCACAGTACACACCTGGTGTTTCATTTTTAAATTTTTGAGCACCGCAATACGTACACTTTTTATCCATTTTTCCAATAATTACACTTGAATGAAAACTGTAATTGTAAAGGGGATTGTAATTGAAACCACATAAATTCAAATCACTATGTATCGTTCGTCTTGTCTGTGTCCTGCGAATCCGATTATTTTGCTGCCTTGCTTGCCTCTGTTCACTCGTTTTTAATGATCGAGCAAGAGCAGTGTGAACTCGATCTCTTTCTTGCCTAGATTGTCTCTGCTCACTTGTTTTTGAAGCTCGTTCTTCTCTTCTCATTTTTGCTTGATTTGTAGATCGACCAATGGCACTTTGCTTTGGTGGCATAATTGTGGTGTTAAATAAAACTTATTTCCAATTATTTTCTTCAGCTGGAAATCAATAATATTTTTATTTATTCACGTTTTATTAGTCACGTTTATTATTCACGTTATTATTCATGTTATTATTTACGTTTATTTATTATTCACGTTTTACTATTCACATTATTTCAGTTTTTTTTAATGCATTTTTGTATTTATTAGAATTTGCTGGCGAAAATTCAAACGTCAAACGCATTAATGTTTTTTTTGTAATTTAAATTAATTTGTTGAAATCTTAAAGGAAACACAATTTATGTATTTAAAATATTTTAAATTTTAATATAATTTGTAATATTCAAACAATAATTGAAAACATATAAATAGAACGAGTCAATATTTTACTTACCTTGTGATTTATATTTTTATTTTTATTAGAACTGTTATTATGGGTGTTATTTTTTACAGTTTAATTTGTTTTATAAAAGTAAATTCTATGAGTAAATTTCATGGGTAAAAATTTAATTTTTCAATTTATTCATGGTTACACTTTTAACAAATACTACTAATTAAATGTTATTTTGATATTTTTTTTATATTTGTTCGGGAGCACTTAGAACCCCAACTCTGATTTAAAAAAAAAATTCAAAAACCTTCCTAGGGATATACCTAATAATTTCCTAAATTTTCACGGCAATTAGATGTATGGTTTTTGAATCTATCGAGTACAGACAGACACACATTTATTTTTATATATATAGATATAATAACTACAGAAGAATACAAAACTTAATTCATTTTGAATGAGGTATCCATGAAACTGGACAAAGTCCTTACCATAATTGTACACTATTGTAGCGATTACCAAGCTTACATCGTTTGTAATGATTACCAAAATGAACACCTATTTCAGTAGAACGTTATTCATGTGTAAATAATGGAAATAAAACTCAAGAATTCGCCTTGCAAGTCCACGTAAAATATCTGCAGTAGGTGAGCGCAGAGCATGACTTTAAATAAAGCGAGGATGAAGGGAATTATTAAAGCTGTTCCCTGCAACTCAAAGTGTAACATGATTAAAAGAACCTTACAGACTACTCGCATGGAAGCATGACCGATGAGGAGAAATGTAGCATGATGTACTTAGGTTAAGAATTTGCTATCTACTATAGTCTCGGAGAGCTTTCCAAAACATCAAACCACAGGTACAGCTAAGAGAAAACTTGTTGATGGTCTCCCATGAAAGAGAAACTATGAGTGGTGACCAGTATATTGTTTTGCAGGAAAATAGATCACACCAGTCAGTGAGCAACATTATAGCGCAACTGCGTACACCAACAGGACATCAAGTGTCATCGCTTACTATGGCCTTACTTCCACCTTCATAAAAGTTCTATATTCGTAGCAGCATCATTTCTGTTAGTGTAAAGAGCACAAAGACTGGAAGCACCATCGGTGAAGTCAAGCCTCTTTACAACACATGAGAATCATTTTAGCATCACGGAGAGTCTGGACGCAAGCTGATATGAAAAGGGGTGGGGCCAAGATTTCATCCTAGTTACATCATGGATAGAAACCGTTACAATGGTATTGCCATGCTCGTCTGGAGAGGCATTATGCTGAATGTCCATGCTGTTCTCCACATTTTCGGTGAGCATGTACCTATAACGGAGATCATTATTGTAAAAAGTGACTCTTTTCCAAGTGTGTCAGTTCCGAGGTACCATTTATGAATGATAACGCCAGTAAACATAAGACTTGTGCTAAGGAAGAGAAAGAGAAGATATCACTCGAATGAACTGGACTGCGTACTTCGTAATTTAAATTCTTCAGATAACGCAGAATGCTCCTTTCGGCCCCCTTATCTCCAAAGATGAACACTCAACCATTGAGAGATGCTTGTCGAGAGAAAAGCAGCTTTATCTCAAGAACATTTCGATCAGCTGGCACTGAGTTTAGACAGACGGTGCTGAGCAACCATTTATCTGTTGTTCTCTCTCGTCCTTCTTTCTCTAAGCCACTTTCTGCTTGAAAACATACTGTATGCGCCTAGTTTATTTTTACGAAAGTTTGTCTTTTTTCTCTCCTTTGAGCACAAAATCTTCTGTCCACATTGTACTTTTAATGTGTCCTATGTAATATCTTGCAATGAAGAGATGAAAACAAAATCCGTTTTAATCTTTTCGAAAGCTATGTCGGAAAATTAAAAATACAAGAGCCCGTGCATTTAATATTTAATAAATAAATATCTCTTGGCTGTTGGCATCCAGTAAAATCGAGAAAATAGATTTTACCAGAATGTTCTCTTGAATAATTAAAAAGATTATAAAATCCGAATTAAAACACATCAGCTCAGTTGCTGCTATTTTAAGCGACCTGCATGTTTACTTAGTTCTGTTATTGATTGTAGCGAATTCGCTGTGAGATTGGATTAACTTTCTCTGTTTTGAATTGCGTTCTGTTTAAAGTTTGAGATATTGTGATATTGTACAAATATCTGGAATCTATCTAGAAATATTTCAACCTTTAGTTTCATTTCTTGTGAAAAGAATAAAGTTTATAAACTTTTTATCGGCATGGACATTCAATCCATTACAAACCCGTACGCACGCAACAATATGTTATGTGATACAAGAATTTATATATTTTGTCCACCCAAGAAAGTCCTGCATATGCCTTTCTTTCCCATGGCTGGCAGCTCAATGTTTCATCGCAAATCTTGGAAGTGGATTTAAAAGTGTGATTATTTGATGTTCTAGCATTCCTTTAAAGAACGCATATTATTATACGACGCAGGTTGAGTAATTTAGATTGTTCTTTCATTTCTGGATGATGAATATAGCCAAAACCTTTTATACTATATGAGCTCAGTTAGACAGCTACCTTTTTGTAAATGTACTATGGAAACAACATTAACTATTTTATTTTAAGCAATGCTAATGATTTCTTCCCGGGAACGATTTCAAATTTTAGTGTGTCATCTAGTGTTGTGACTCATCTCACTTGTCTGACAGTAATATCAGAACATGTCCACGAAATTCATCGTGGCAAGTCTGCGCCTGTCGTTGGCAAGAGCCTAGAACACCATACAGGTGACAGTACGCCTTTCCTCAGTCCCGCCCTAATTCTGATGGAGAGCACCCCGGGGGACGGGTCCGAGGGTCTCTCACCCCTCTTTCC